>CM075992.1:11693555-11954538 GCA_038087875.1 Malacoraja senta
ATGTCACAATGCACGGATGCTCACAGATGTCCAATCGGAATGGATTCCATTTACATATGCCTTTGCAGCAGCCACAGCCCAAAGCCCCTCCCCCCACCCCCGCATCCTGTGTCGAAGGGCGTCATCACGTTTGTGGAAATGGAGAGAAGAGAGAGGGGGTGATAGGGAATGGGGAACAGATGGACTGTCCCTTCCCCTCCTACTTCAACTCTCCCTCTCCACTCTTCCCCTCTCTCCCTCCCTTCCCCTCCCCCTCCCCTCCCCTCCCCACACCCTCTCTTCCCCCTTCCACCACCCCTCTTCACCCCCCATCTCCCACCCACCCCCTTCACCTCTCTCTTGCACCACTCCCCGCTACCCCTCTGCCACTCACTCCCCACAGTTTCCCTCTCTCCCTCCCCCTCCCTCTCTCCCTCTCTTCCCCCCTACTCATCTCCCCTTCCCCTCATCCCCTCCCCCCTCTCCCCCTTACTGCCCTCCCCGCTCTCCTCCCACTCCAAACTCTCCTCCCCCCTCCCTCTCACCCACCCTGATCTCCTCTCCCTCCCCAATCTCTCTCCCCTTTCCTCCTCCCCCCTCTCCCCTCCGTCCCCCTCTTCCCTCCCCATCCCTCCCCTCTTCTCTCCCCACCCCTTCTCCTTCTCTCTCCCTCCCCTCCTCTTCCCACCCCTCTCCTCTCCCTCTCCCTCCCCCACTCCCCCCGCCTGTGTGTTTGGGGGTGGTTAGTGTGAGTGTGATGCTGCAGCCTCAGCCCCCCCCCCCCCCCCAACCATACGCAAAGTAAACAGAATATGAAGTATAAACTCAGCGGGTGCAGCAGCATCTTTGGATCGAAGTAAATAGGCAATGTTTCATAACAAAACACGTCTGAAGATGGGTTTCGACCCAAAGCGTTGCCTATTTCCTTCGCTCCATAGATGCTGCTGCACCCGCTGAATTTCACCACCTTTTTTTGGTGTACCAGTCTCTCTGTCTCTCCCCTCTCTCTCTCTCTCTCTCTCTCTCTCCTGCCCTTCTCACTTCACAGCCCGCGGCTCGACTCATGCACGCCCGCTCTAACCCCCCCCCCCCCCATCACCTCTCTCCCCATCCTCTTCCTCTCCTCTCTCCACCCCTCTCCTCTCCCCCTTCCTCTCCACCCTCCCTCCCCTCTCCCCTCTCCTCCTCTCTTCTCTCCCCACCCCGTCTCCCTCTCCCCACCCCGTCTTCCTCTCCCCTCTTCTCTCCCCACCCCGTCTTCCTCTCACCCCATCCCCCCGAGTGTGCTTGGGGGTGGTTAGTGTGAGTTTGGGGTGTGGTTAGTGTGAGTGTGATGCCGCAGCCCCCCCCCCCCCCCCCCCTCCCGCAGGAAGGAAAACTGATGTTGCCATGCCAGTGACATCCACAGTGACACGCAGCACAAGCTCCCAGATGACCCTCAGCCTTTCCTCAGCTGAGCACAAGACCCGGCAGACTGCGGCCTGCTCATCCCCCATAGACCAGAGACAGAGAGGATGGATCCGGTGATGATGACGGACGTGACGGACGAGGTGCAAGGATGTTAGGAGGGGGAGAGGGAACGGAGGTCTGGCCTATCATGTCCTCAAGGTCGGCTGCGGTATTTGCACGTGAACAATAAAATAACAATTGAACCATTGAATATCCACCTTATAATCTGTTAGTAGTTGAACAACAGACATTGGGCTAGATACCTGCCCTGTTCTGTAGCCCTGGTGGTGTGGGATCTCAAATAAACAGTCCCTCAATTTCACTTCATAACGCTTCAAGTTCCTAAGAGTAAATCAGCAACCTGTCTTGGAGTAGCCACAGCAAAGCAATGGCCAAGAAAGCACTCCAACCCCTCTGCTTCCTTAGGAGGCTTAGGAAGTTCAGCATGTCCCCAACAACTCTCACCAACTTTTACAGATGCGCTATAAAAAGCATTCTATCGGGATGCATCACAGCACGGTTTGTGAACAGTCTCCATCTAAGACTGCAAGAAATTACAGGGAATTGTGGACATAGTCCAGACCGTCACACAAACCAACCTCCCTTCCATTGTCTCCATCTACACTTCCACGCTGCCTCTGCAAGGCCACCAGCATAATCAAGGACAAGTCTCACCCTAGACACTCCCTCTTCTCCCCTCTCCCATCAGGTAAAAGGTACATAAGTGTGAAAACACATACCTCCAGATTCAGGGTCAGTTTATTCCCTGCTGTTATCAGGCAACTGAACCATCCTATCACCAACTGGACACCAACTGACCTGACATCTACCTCATTGGAGATGCTCAGATTATCACTAATCGACCTTTACTGGACCTGTCATGTACTAAACCGTATTCCCTTTATCCTGTATCTGTACCCAGTGGACAGATCGATTGTAATCATATGTTGTCTTTTTGCTGACTGGTTAGCATGCAACAAAAAGCTTTCCATGTACCTTTGTACACCTGACAATAAACTAAACTAAAACTAAGCTTCTTGCATATGTCACTGAGCTGGCATTTGGGTATAGTAGGTAAGCAGTTAAGAAGGCTAATGTCTGTTGGCTTTTATTGCATGTAAGTAGCAGAATAGAGAGAGGATACGTACATACATGGATAGGAAAGGTTTAGAGGAATATGGGCCAAATGTGGGCAAATAGGACTAGCTTAGATGGGGCACCTTGGTTGACATGGACGAGTTGAGCTGAAGGGCCTGTTTTCTGTGCTGAGCGACTCCTTGAGTTGACATGGACGAGTTGAGCTGAAGGGCCTGTTTCTGTGCTGAGCGACTCTATAAATAGAAAAAGCGCCCTGCCCCCAACCATCGCCTGACCACCCCCCACAGATGCTGCAATGACCTGTTGAGTTCCTCCAAAACAGTGTTTTGTTGAAGGTTGCAGCATCTGCAGTTTTTCGTGTCTGGAACTTCTTCTTCCCAGCTGTTATCAAGAAACTAAAATGGTTAGAACTGGTGAGAGGTCCTGATAGACTATTTGTCTCATTGAACCTCTGATTATCATTAATCAGACATTATCATGCAATAAACGTTATTTCCTTTATCATGTATCTGTACATGTGATAATAATCTAAACTCTACCCACCAGGTGGCAGTATACTCCATCAGCTGGAGGCTCAGATGGTGAAGCTTCCTCGTGCATTGAGAGCTCTCTTGGACAAACTTGCTGCCATGTAACCAGTACCTTAGCAATGACACCTCACTGGGAGCATTGCAGATACATATGGTTCTGTGCAGGACAAAATAACAGGAGTCCAATAACCATCAAACACTAATCCAATATTAATCCATTTTATTTTAATTCTCTTCATATTCTCACCAACTCCCCCCAGAATCTATCATTCACCAATCACTCAGGGTAATGTACAGAGGCCATTAACTTACAAATCCACACATCTTTGGGATGCGGGAAGAAATCCGAGCTTCCAGTTTGGGTTTTGTGAAGTCTTTACCCGAGGGCAGCAAATGGTGCGGTTGGTAGAGTTGCTGTGTCACAATGACGTCAGGTGCTGCCTGTGTGTAGTTTGCATGTTCTTCATATTACTGCGTAGGTTTCCTTCATTATCCCAATGACGTGCAGGTTTGTAGGTTATTTGGCCTCAGTAAATTACCCTTAATGTGTAGAGAGTGAATGTGAAAGTGCAATAACAAAGAACCAGTGTGAACAGATGATCAGTGTGGACTCGGTGGGCCAAAGGGCCTGTCTCCATGCTGTATCTTTCAATCACCTATCACTTACTCTAGATCTCATCACAGTCTTGGTCCCAAACAGGAATCCGGGAGCTGAATTCCAGAGTGAAGTTCTTAAATCCAACTTCCTCACCCATTCTCAAAGCTCCTCATGCTGATTGGATTTGAGGAACGGTTAAACCATCAAAAATATAATTTAGGTTCTTGAGATGTAAATAACTGCTCAACATTACATTGGGGATGAATAGACGGAGATGAAGAACAATGATGCTTCCTCCCTGTCACTAATCCAGGTTTGCTTTGGAAGAGAATGTTGTGTGCTTTCCTTCATCTGCCTGGACTTGGTTCACACTGATGTGGGTGACATAAAGCTGCCTCTCCAATAGCCCGGCACCAATTCAGTTGTTTAGTGCAACCAGTCATAGTCATAGAGCAGAGAAACGAGCACTTCAGCTCAATTCATCCATGTCGTCCAAGATACTTCATTTAAGCTAGTCCCATTCACCCATGTTTGGCCGATATCCCTTTAACCTTTCCCAGCCATATTCCGGTCCAAGTGTTCCTGTTATTGTATCTGCCACATCTACCTCATGTTGCAGCTCATTTGGAGCCACCACCCTCTGGGTGATGATTAAAAATAATGAGGTGCCTTCTACTCTGATTCACAATCCCAGCAGTAACTGAATGTCTCAGTAAGGCTTTTTTAAAGCAGACTTAGATCGGAGCTGTATGAGGAGGTTTCTCTTTATACAGATGGTCACCTATGTCTGACTTCTATTGCTTTTACAGAGGAATTCAAGGTCTAGGTGAGTGTGGAGATACTGGGTACAAAGGATGGGGAATTGTTTTGTGGATACAGAAGTTGAACTGCAAAGCTCGTTGAGGGGAGATTCAAAAATGTCTTCAAAAGCACAGTTGATAGAATGAAGAGGGGGAGCTGTTACCTGTGATTGAGGGTTAGTTAGGAATTTGTGGCACCAGAGGTGAGATCGGTAATTTGCGTGAAGTTGAATGGGGGTTTGAGGACACAGTTGCTAATGTTCTCTGAGAATTTGTGTTGCCTGGAAAAGGTGCAGAGAAGACAGTAATAGTGATACCATGGAATGTCAAGTTGAGGAATATCAACTCTACATTGTTGGACTTGGTCAGTGGCTGACAGGTTTGTGGCTTCCGGATTGGTGAGAGTTCTAGGGTTGCATACACCTAGGCAAATGGTGAGGATCTGTAATCCTCTTTGGAGCAGATGCGGTGGACATGGAGAAATTGAGAGTAGGGGTTGACAGGGTGGAAGGAAGTGTAGGTTATATAACCGTGGGTGTCAGTGGGTTGTGTTAGATGCCAGTCAATAGTCAACCCCTGTGAAGCAGATTAAGAAAGTGGAGAGCGGTGTCGGAGAGTGGATAAAGTGCATTTGAGGCCAGGGTGGAAGGTAGTGGTCAAGTTAATGAAATCAACAAGTTTTGCATGACTGCTCTGATGCGGTCAGTAATGTAGCAGAGAAGGAGTTGGGGATTGCAAACTAACCTCATCTATCTGCATGTGATCCATATCCCTCCATATGCATGTGCCTATCTAAAAGCCTCTAACATGCGAGTCTTGTACCTGCCTCCACTACCACCCCTGGTAGCATGCTCCAGATACCCACTACTCTTCACTTTGTTTTACACAAAACTTGCATCGCTGTCTTCTTTAAACTTGCTCCTCTTGCCAATCGGATGTTAATATCCATGCAAATCCTTCCTTCTATGAATTGTAAAAGTCATGTTTGGCACATTGCCATAATTGCCATTTACCCATTTCAAAATGTCAGCTACAACCAAGGTTACACAGAGTTTCAAATACCAGTTGGCAGAACTTGTAAGTTCAACATAAGTAAAATAAATGCTGTTCCAAATGAGGTGATGTACTGGCCAGGACAGAAAATGGTGGCAATGTGAAGGCAGTTGCTGGGTCTGATGTACTCAGACGTGACAGAGTGACGCTGAGTTAGAGTTGCTACCTTTCAGTGCCAGAGAACCAGGGTCAATTCTCCCTATGGGTGCTGTCTGTACAGAGTTTGTATGTTCTCCCCAGTGACCACATAGATTTCACCGGATGCTTCGGGTTTCTCCTACATTCCAAAGGTTGTATGTTAACTTGGCTCTTTTAAATTGTCCCTCGTGACTAGGATGGAACTAGTGTACAGGGTGATCGTGCATTGGCTCGGTCTCAGTTGGACGAAGGGCCTGTTTCCGTGTTGTAACTCTGAACTAAACATAAACAAACAGTAATTGAAGCCTGTCACCATAGACAGCCAAAGCACAAGTAACAACGGTGCCCTCTAACCTGTGCAAGTACTCGGAAGTGGTGAAGGGCTCGTAGCCACAGAGCCTGAGTAGATATGCTGCTCGCCACCAGAGAGCCTCAAATACTTTCTACCAGAATTCTGCCTGCATTAGAGGGTCTTAGCTGCAAGGAGAGATACTCTGGTAAAAAAACGTGCGCCTTCACCCAATCTATTCCCACAAGATCTTATGCATCTGTGTAACAGCACCCCTCAGCCTCCTGCGCTCCAAGTAAGAATCCTAGCCTGCCCACCTCTCCTATAGCTCAGGCTCTCAAATGCTGGCAACATGGTTGAACTGATGAACGTCAATATACTGAAAGCCTTCTTAACCACCGTGTGGTCACCCATTATGTGTGATGCCACTGATAATGATCTAGGTCCCTGCACTCCATATCATTCTGCTCTGCAACACTCCCAGGCTCTGCCATTCACTGTGAAGGCCTGCCTTGGTTTAACATCCCAAAATGCAAGACCTCACACTTATCTGCATTAAACTCCATTAACCTCAGCCCACTTGTTCAACTGATCGTGATCTGTTGTAATTTCTGACAACCTCTATGTTCTATGTTTTTGCTGCACTTGCTAGGGGATTTCTACTACCTCCCATTCTGTGCCCAATCTTCACTGTGGTTTAGTTTAGTTTAGTTTTGAGATACAGCGTGGAAACATGCCCTTCGGCCCACCGAGACCGCACCGACCAGCGATCCCACACATTAAAACTATCCTACACACACTAGGGACAATTTACACTTATACCAAGCCAAATAACCTACAAACCTGTACTTGTTTGGAATGTGGGAAGAAACCAAAGATCTCAGAGAAAACCCACGAGGTCACGGAAGAATGTACAAAGTCTGTACAGACAGCACACATAGTCAGGATCGAACCCGGTCACAGGCTGCTAGATGGCTGCAACTCTACCGCTGCGCCACTGCGTCACCGTGGGTTTAAATATTGAGAATAACTGATAAGTCATTGTACATTGTTGATGCCACAGCTAATGTATCTGTAAAGCTGCAGCAAGTAAGAATTTCATTGTTCCGGTTCACATCCGTTCCATTTGACAATTAAACACTCTTAAGTTGAAACAATTAGTTTGTACAAAACACAAAATGCTGGAAGAACTCAGTGGGTCAGGAAACACCTTTGATGAGAATGGACAGACAACATTTCGGGCTGGGTCACAATCTTCAGACTGTGTGTAGTAGTGGGGAGAAAGCAGGAAAGGTCAAGGTGGGTGGGAAAGGGTTAACAGAAGTGAGAACAAACAAGCTGTGGAAAGTAGCTGAAGAAAAGCAGTTTCACACAAGCTGAAGCAGAAACAGAGAGGGGGAAGGGTGTAAATAGGGGAACTGGAGCTGTGACCTCTGGGGCCCCAGGGAGGGAGGGAGGGAGGGAAAGGATGGGTTGAGTGGGAAAGCGGAGAAGGTTGGTGTTGAGAGGAGGTAGGTAAGGGGGAAGAGAGAATGGGTTTGTTTGAGAGAGGGGGAGAGTAAGATTTCATTTTCCACAAATGTGTTGCTGGCTCTGAGTTTGCTGGAGAAATGGTCTCAACTGGGTGAAGCATGAAACTCCATCTGTTTAGGTCACTGTATACGCAAGTTGCCCTCAGGGATAATATTTGGCCAGTGATTGCCAGCAAGCAGCTTCCTGCAATGGTGATTTTCAAACTGGAGTCTTGGGACTAAATTAAATGTTTTGTACATTTGGATTTGGCATTGAGTCGCTGGACAGTCAGCTGATCGAGCTTGGCCAGCCTCTGGAACTCTGAAGGGCTGTGGTGGAGATGGAGTAACTTGCACTGTGATATTTGAATGTCATGGAGATTAAGTCAGAGTCTGCATCCAAATCAGACTGACATCAGTCTCTGTCAGTTATGGAGGGAATCCCGTTGAAGCAACATTTTACTCTTTACCCACTGCCCCTGATTCCTCACAATCATCCTGGGTCCTGGCCACTGGGTTCAGCCTGGCCAATGCCTAGATGGCCCCTCTCAATGACATTTATGCACAGCGAGACATGGGTTTCATCAACAAAACTGGAGATAGTCTCCTCACATCTCTAGCATATCGTCAACCTGAGCCTGAGCCTGGAGAGGGTTCCTGTGATGTGGAAGACGTACTGCCCGGACCCTGTATAATAGAGGACGTGTCCCAGCTCCTCCAATGACTACAGACCAGTGGCGCTGACCTCACACATCATGAAGTCCCTGGAGAGGCTGGTCTTCAGTCACCTGCGACCCCTGGTTAACCCTATCTTAACCCCCTGCAGTTGACTTAACAAACAAAGGTGGGGGTGGAGGACTCCATCATCCACCTGGTCCATCATTCCTATGCTCACCTGGATAGGCCAGAAAGCCCTGCGAGAACCGTGTTTGTTTACTTCTCTCGTGCTATTAACAACGTCTGGCCTGCACTGCTAGGGAGCAAACTGATGAAGATGAGGCTGGATGCTCCATTGGTGTTCTGGATCACTGACTACCTGACTAGACAACAACAGTATGTCAGGCTGTGGTATGTCGGACATGGTAGTGAGCAACACAAGGGCTCCACAGGGGATGGTTCACTATCCCTTCCTGTTCACCATCTACACCTCGGACTTCAGATACAATGCAGACTCCTGCCACCTGCTGAAGTTTTCAGATGTCTCAGCAATTGTGGGCTACATCAGTGAGGGAAGGGAAGCTGAATACAGAGGTGTAGTCAACGACTTTGTTGAGTGGTGTGGGTGGCATCACCTGCAGCTCAACACCGACAAGACTAAGGAGTTAGTGGTGGACCTCAGAAAGAGAGGAACACCCCTGTCCCCTGTCTCCATCATGGGTGTGGATGTGCAGTTTGTCTAAGAGTACATATACCTTGGAGTGTACCTGGCAGTAAACTGGACTGGTCCAGCAACGCGGAGGCACTGTATAAAAAGGGTCAGAGCCATCTGTTCTTTCTGAGGAGGCTCCACTCCTTCAACATCTGCAGTAAGATGTTGCAGATGTTCTACCAATCTGTGGTGGCCAGTGCCATCTTCTACGCTGCCGTGTGCTGGGGTAGCAGGACAAAGGCTTTGGATGCAAACAGAATTATTAAGCTCATCAGGAAGGCTAGCTCCATCCTTGGAGTGGAGTTGGATTCATTTGTGGTCATCTTGGAGGGGAGGATGCTCCTCAAACTGTGGAGCATCTTGGACAATACAGCTCACCCCCTCCATGACACACTGGTCAACCTGAGGAGTGCCTTCAGCAACTGACTGGTTCCTCCAAGATGCAGCACAAAACCCCACAGGGGCTCCTTCTTCCCTGTGGCTATCAAACTGTACAAGTCCTCGCCCTTCTGTCGTGGGGTAGACTGACTCCAACCCACCCACCCCCCCCCCCCCCATCTCATCCCCTCCACCCCATTATTTGCACATCATCAATCCTGGACTTTCCGCTCGTCACTTTAATTTCTTGTTTCATGTATCTTGTTGTGTTTCAGGACTGTTGGCAGACCAACTCACCCCCCACCCTCGCATTATCCGGCAACAGTTCTCAGCTTTTGTCCTGTGAACTTGGCATATCAGTCCACATGACAAGGAGCATATCCCACTTGGGTAGCTTACAACCCATCGGCATCTTCATTGAATTCTCCAATTCCAAGTAATATCTCCTTACCGTCTCTCTCTGTCCTGTGGCCCCTCCCGGCACTGTTGCGTACCCATTTCTCCCATTATCTCTCACCCTACCTCTGCAAAAGACTATATTATTATTTGTTATTTGCACTGTGTTTGTTATTTATGGAACTTTTTCTTTTTTCCCCCGTTATATACAATGTTTACATATTCACATATTCTGTTGTGCTGCAGCAAGTAAAAATTTCTTGTCCGTCCGGGACATATGACAATAAAAACACTCTTGACTCTTGACTCTGCTCCTTTCCCCTCCTTTGAAGACTCGTCTCCCATCCCTGACTATCCCATTGCCATTTCATTCCATCTTTCCCCCGCCCGTCTCCTCCCCACACAATTCACTCCTGTTCCCTTCTTATCTGACAGGCTTTTTGTTTCCTCTTCATCTCTATCATTTACTGCACCCATCTGCCAATCACCCCACCCCCAGATATATCCACATCACTTGCCAGGCCCCACGCCCGTCCATCATTTCCAACTTTCTCCCCACTACTCCATCAGTTTGAAAGGTCACGATCTAAAATGTCATCTGTCCAATCCCTCCACGGATGCTGCCTGACCCACTGAGTTGCTCCAGCACTTTGACTTCTGTATTTGACAGTTTTAGTAACCATGTCCGTGATGACCTGTAGGGATACTAAAGTCAATGAGCAAGACCCACACAAGGGCCGGTCAGTTCCGAGTACGTTAAGTAGACATCATGACTGGTTCTTTATGGAACTCTGACCTTCTGGATTCAGACGCCATTAACATCTTTACATTGGCACTCCTCACAAAGGGATCCCTGTAAAATCACACCACAGGCCTCTCCCAGAGAATAATTTTCTATTCAATTTTTGGAAGGCACACTGGCTGGGCAAGATCCCCGCATCGAGTGTAAGCCACAGAGTCGCGATTAGTTGGAGTAGGGCGATTATCAGCACATCGTGACTTAGGCAGAGAGAATGTGGTAAGCATGATAACAGATATGGTAAGAATGTTTAGTTTATTGATACAGCGTGGAAACGGGAGCTGATTTCGTGAGAACTGCGAGATTCATGAATTTGAAAGATCGATTATCATTTAATAATAGAAAAAAAGAAAAGTTTATTCAAACCGCAGAGCAAAGTATTGGGAACCAGCAGAGAACAGGACCCTCTTGCCACCCCCGTCCCCCACGATCACACTGACCATGATGCCGATCTATGCTGATCCCAATTACCTGGATGAAGCCGGTATTCCCTTACATCTTTCCTTTCCAAGCACTTGTCCAAACCGATTTAAACATTGTAATTTCTCCCCTCTCATCTTAAATCAAAACCTAAGTTCTATATTCAACAGCCTTGTGGAAAAAGACTGACTCAGGCGTTCTCCGTTGAGGGAAATAGAGAGACAACATTTTGGGTCGGGACTTTTCTCGCACAACGTCCTGGTTAACCTTTTCTGCCACTCTCACCATTACTAAAACATTCTTTTGGAAGTTTAGTTTAGTTTACGGATACAGTATGGAAATAGGCCCGTGGCCTATTGAGTCATGCCGATCATCAATCAATCACCCTTTCACATTAGTTCTATATTATCCCATTTTCTCATACACCCTACATACGTGCGGCAATTTACAGAGGCTAATTAACAAGTCTTTGGGATGTGGGAGGAAACTGGAATCCCTGGAGGAAACTCAACTTATCTTTGCTATAGCAGAGTTTCCAAAACTCAACATAATAATTCAAATGCAATAATCTGTAAATTATCAAATCTATAGACATTTTCGTCAATTGGGATCAAACCTGCTGAAGCCGCTTCCCATGGTCATAGACAAGCAAGCCCCTTGACTGTCTGAAGAAGGGTCTCGACACGATATATCCCCATTCCTCTCCAGAGATGCTGTCTGGCCCGCTAACTCCAGCTTTTTGTGTCTATCTTCGGCGAAAGCAGAGGCGACATTGCGGCGACACAGCAGCGGAACATGTAGAAGTCACTAGGTACACAAAAATGCTGGAGAAACTCAGCGGGTGCAGCAACATCTATGGAGCAAAGGAAATAGGCAACGTTTCGGACCGAAACCCTTCTTCAGACTGTCAGGGGCTTGCTTTCGCCGACTCTGCATGTTCACTCTGCAGGTCCGAAACGTTGCCTATTTCCTTTGCTCCATAGATGCTGCTGCACCCGCTGAGTTTCTCCAGCATTTTTGTGTACCTTCGATTTTCCAGCATCTGCAGTTCCTTCTTTAACAACATGTGGGACTCACTCACGCCTTCACTAATTGTCTTCGAGTGCAGCGCGCACCTTTTCCAAACTAATATTTTTTAAGAAGTTCCACCCACACACTGCCTGAGGACCGCATCATGTACCAGCTTTTCCCCACGTACTATTGAGTCTACAATTGTCTTGTATTCATGAATGAGCTTCCACAGTTCAAGGCGATCACTTTCTGTATTGCAACATTGCAGGGAGAACAGTTTCACGTTGCGCTGACCGCTACAACTGCCAGCAAGCTGTGGGCTTCTTGGAGACTCCCACCACTGTGCGAGTGAAACCACGACTAGTTTTAGTGCACAGGGCTGCTCCGGCAGCTGGTGACAACATTCACTCGCTCGGGAGAGAGTGTGGAAAATGGAATGTGCAGAAACGGAGTTACCCTGAGATGGGGCAGAGAGGGAGGAAAAGTCACCACGATGAATAAAGATCAAATCAAAGATAGATGTAGAGATATAGATAAGGTGGTGGTGACAGGGAAAGAGACTTGGAATAACAACCAGGACACGCTGGGAGAGTCAATTAAAAATGTAAAGGAAGGTCCCAATCGAAAGGTCCCGACCCGTTCATTCCCTCCACAGATGCTGCTCGATCCAGCACTTTGTGTTCGCCAGAAGTCTAATTATCCGGTCTGAACATTATTTAAGAGGTAAGAGAATGGAACCTTTTCTATGTATATGAAGGAAGGAAATCGTAAAGCTGAGAAGACCATGAGTAATTCTTACAGAAAAAGATACAACGTTCACTGTATAATAATGTTGAGACGGCGTGTTACACGGAGATAAATATCCCTTCACATACCCAATAGAAGGTAGCTGTACACGGCTCGCATCCTGCTCTCGGAAAGATGGAACTGTTGTACGACTCACATCGTCCAGCAGAACTTCAGCAGCTGTACAGAGGCACGTCCCACAGAGGAGGACATGAAACTCAGATCCGGCCAGTTCCCAGACCTATCAATGCACCGGACGTTAACCCTGGAGGAGACACGTGAGACTGCAGATGCTGTAATCTGGAGCGACAATCAATCTGCTGGAGAAACTCAGCGCCTAGAGCTGGGTCTGTGGGGCAAAAACGGTTCAGTTTGAGCATCAGAGACCGTCCTGGTGCAGGGTCTGGACCCAAAACGTCGATAATTTGTGTGTCCCACCCCCCACCCACAGTCTCCAAATACTTTGCATCGGAATTGAGCAAGGAGAAAGGCATAGGTGATGGTGAGATCAGTGAGTGTTTAATATTCTCAGGCATGTTGATATTAAGGAAGAGCAGCTATTGTGTGTCTTGGAGAACATTAAGGAAGACAAGGCCATGGAACCTGATAGAATCTATCCAAAGATTCTAATTGAGGCAAGGGAGGAGATACTCGAGGCCTTGACCGGGATAAGCGCGACCAGGGTGCCGGCGGCGGTAAAGGCAGGGACCGCGTGGGAACAGCCCAAGGGCTGCTGGCCATGGCGATGGTAGGTGTAGCCGGAGCGGTGGTGGTGGAAGCGTTGCTAACAGCAGGAGAGGCGCAACAAGCCAGGGGTTGTAAGATTGAAGAAGATTTTTAAGGACAGGATTTGGTATTTGTATTTGGAAATCATGGATTTTTTAGTAATATTCAGAGTGGCTTTATGTGGGGCAGGTCCTATCTTACAAATTTGACTGAGTTTATCGAGGTGACGACATTAAGTGATGAGTGTTGGGTAATGGATGTAGTCTACATAGATGTAGTTAGTAAATCATTTGACAATGTTCTTCATGACAGGTGGGTTTAGAAGATTAAATCACATGGGATCCACGGAGATTTGGGCGATTTGATCCATATTGGCTGGGTCACAGACGACAGAGGGACGGAGATGTGTCTCTCTGACTGGACGTCTGTGAGCTGTAAGTAGCAATGCTTTGTCCAATGATTTTGATGAAAATGTAAGGGAGCTGAATAATAAGTTTACAGATAACATGAACATTGGAATTGTGGAGAGTGGGGAAGGTTGCTAATGAAAGCAGCAGGATATGGTTCAGCTGGAAATTTGGGGAGAGAAATTCCAGATGGAGTTTAATCCAGACAATTGTGGGGTGGTTGGTACATTCCAGAAGCTCAATGCAAGATCACGCATCCAAACACCACATGCCATTCGCAGTGTTAGCCGCCCCCAGCTCATGTCGCTGCCCTGGCCGCCCGCAGTGCCGTCCACCCACGCCTTCCTCACCGTCCACAGCGCCGGCCACCCCACGCTTCCGGCGCCTCTCCTGCTGCTTGCAACGCTACCACCATCACCGCTCCGGCAACACCTACCATCGCCATGGCAAGCAGCCCCTGGGCACGCCGTCCCTGCTTTTGCCGCCACCGGCACCCTGGCCACACCTGCCACCACAGCAGCCATCGCCACCACCACCATCCCCACCACACCCATCGATCCCATGCCGTGCCTACTGCTCTTGGCACCGAAACCACCTCCATGGCCAATCCTTAGCTGTGGTCTGGCTTCTCCTCACTTCGCCCCCGGCTGCCACAGGCCAGGGCCGTCAACTCACCTGGATTCCAGCTCCTGTTCCGGACCAAGAGTCTGAAGAAGGATGCCGACCAGAAACGTTGCCTATCCACGTTCTCCAGAGAAGCTGCCCGACTTGCTGAGTTACTTCAGCATTTTTGTCCATTGTGTATTAACCAACATCTGCACTTGGACAAACTTGGACGATTTCCGTTGGTGGGTTGCAGATTGAGGAACAACGTGAAAATGGTACAGAAGAAAAATAGGGTCGATAGTGAGAGTCCTTTTCATAGGGTTGATCGGTCAAACTATGAAGAGCATAGGTTTAAGAAGTGAGAGGAAGTTTAAAAGAAATTTGCAAGGCATTTTTTAAACATAGAGGGACTTAGTACAGGCAATAGACAACAGACAATAGACAATAGATGCAGGAGTAGGCCATTCAGCCCTTCAAGGCAGCACCGCCATTAATGTGATTATGGCTGATCATCCCCAATCAGTACCTTGTTCCTGCCTTCTCCCCATATCCCCTGACTCCGCTATCTTTAAGAGCCCTATCCAGCTCGCTCTTGAAAGTATCCAGAGAACCGGCCTCCACCGCCCTCTGAGGCAGAGAATTCCACAGACTCACAACTCTCTGTGAGAAAAAGTGTTTCCTCGTCTCTGTTCTAATTGGCTTACCCCTTATTCTTAAACTGTGGCCCCAGGTTCTGGACTCCCCCAACATCAGGAACATGTTTCCTGCCTCTAGCGTGTCCAAACCCTTAACGATCTTATATGTTTCAATGAGATGCCCTCTCATCCTTCTAAACTCCAGAGTGTACAAGCCCAGCCACTTCATTCTCTCAGCATTTGACAGTCCCGCCATCCCGGGAATTAACCTTGTGAACCTACGCTGCACTCCCTCACTAGCAAGGCAGTGGGCACTAACTGTAGACAGGTGTACACTGGTGTAGACAGTCAACATTCTGTAGACGGTGGTGGAGACAGTGTTTACCAACCACAAATGTTCTCGCAAGTTCTGACCAATTGATGCATGTGGCCAAGTGCAGGAAGGAATCTCAGTCCTGGGTTTTAGGAATGACTTCTTGTTCCCCAGGGCCTAAGACCATAAGACATTGGAGAAGAATTAGGCCATTCAGCCCATCAATTCTACTCTGTCATTCAATCATGACTGATCAATTCTTCTCTTTCATCCCCATTCTCCTGCCTTCCCGTAACCAAGGATGTCAAAGGCACATTTGGTCTAAACCGCCCTTGCTCAGTAACTCTTTGAATATTTCATGTCTAGACCACACCTTCTTACAAGTTATGAGAAATTATTATTAATATGAGGAATGTGAACATATTAACAAGACCCACAGATCAGGATGAAACTTTTATTCAATAAAGGCCTGGCATTTTAAAAAATATTGCATTTCCATGTATCAGTACACAGTAACAAGGTGTAACCAGCTTGCCCTTCCTGCTTCCTCCGTATGAGCCGGTGAAACCTCCTTTGTCTCACCTGCGGCAGTTACAGGGCAAACCCGGGGCACTGGGAACCACAGCCGTGCTCAGCACTGGCTGCATTTTCATTCATCAGCCTCAGGCAAAGGCAGGGTTGAGTGTTCCATCCCACACTGTCTTTGAGAGGGTGACAATGGGAGGTCCATCCATGAACCACTCCACCCAGATAATGTGGTGGTGAGATGGTGGTGGGTATCACTCAATGGTGACGGCTATTAGCTGGTGCCGAGGGGCTGGAGGGAACCGGGAGGAGATGGGGTCCCATGTGAAGGCTGCCTTGTGGTGATTCTCTGCAGAGGAACTTGCACTGGGCCTGACTCAGGGCTGAGCAGCGGCCTGGGCCAGACACTGGCATCTTACCTGGTGACAAGTGTGTCCTGTTCAAGCTTTCTTACCGTTCGGCCTTTCACCCTCGACACTGCCTAGAGAGAGAAGCTCATCTGTGTCTCACATGTCCCGAACCAATCAGGAGATGTGGTTGTCAGGGAGGGAGAGAGAAAGGGTGGGAGAGAGAAAATGGGGAATTACAGACCAGTTAGTCTAACATCGGTAGTGGGGAAACTGCCAGAGTCAGTTATTAAAGATGGGATAGCAGCACATTTGGAAAGTGGTGAAATCATTGGACAAAGTCAGCATGGATTTACGAAAGGTAAATCATGTCTGACGAATCTTATAGAATTTTTCGAGGATGTAACTAGTAGCGTGGATAGGGGAGAACCAGTGGATGTGTATCTGGATTTCCAGAAGGCTTTCGACAAGGTCCCACATAAGAGATTAGTATACAAATTTAAAGCACATGGCATTGGGGGTTCAGTATTGATGTGGATAGAGAACTGGCTGGCAAACAGGAAGCAAAGAGTAGGAGTAAATGGGTCCTTTTCACAATGGCAGGCAGTGACTAGTGGGGTACTGCAAGGCTCAGTGCTGGGACCCCAGCTATTTACAATATATATTAATGATCTGGATGAGGGAATTGAAGGCAATATCTCCAAGTTTGCGGACGAGACTAAGCTGGGGGGGCAGTGTTAGCTGTGAGGAGGATGCTAGGAGACTGCAAGGTGACTTGGATAGGCTGGGTGAGTGGGCAAATGTTTGGCAGATGCAGTATAATGTGGATAAATGTGAGGTTATCCATTTTGGTGGCAAAAACAGGAAAGCAGACTATTATCTAAATGGTGGCCGACTAGGAAAAGTGGAGATGCAGCGAGACCTGGGTATCATGGTACACCAGTCATTGAAAGTAGGCATGCAGGTGCAGCAGGCAGTGAAGAAAGCGAATTGTATGTTAGCTTTCATAGCAGAAGGATTTGAGTATAGGAGCAGGGAGGTTTTACTGCAGTTGTACAGGGTCTTGGTGAGACCACACCTGGAGTATTGCGTACAGTTTTGGACTCCAAATCTGAGGAAGGACATTATTGCCATAGAGGGAGTGCAGAGAAGGTTCACCAGACTGATTCCTGGGATGTCAGGACTGTCTTATGAAGAAAGACTGGATAGACTTGGTTTATACTCTCTAGAATTTAGGAGATTGAGAGGGGATCTTATAGAAACTTACAAAATTCTTAAGGGGTTGGACAGGCTAGATGCAGGAAGATTGCTCCCGATGTTGGGGAAGTCCAGGACAAGGGGTCACAGCTTAAGGATAAGGGGGAAATCCTTTAAAACCGAGATGAGAAGAACTTTTTTCACACAGAGAGTGGTGAATCTCTACAACTCTCTGCCACAGAGGGTAGTTGAGGCCAGTTCATTGGCTATATTTAAGAGGGAGTTAGATGTGGCCCTTGTGGCTAAAGGGATCAGAGGGTATGGAGAGAAGGCAGGTACGGGATACTGAGTTGGATGATCAGCCATGATCATATTGAATGGCAGTGCAGGCTCGAAGGGCCGAATTGCCTACTCCTGCACCTAATTTTTATGTTTCTATGTTTCTATGTCAGTGGCATTTACAACCTGCTTTTTGTTGGCTCTTGAAAAGCTCCAAATAATGATGGGCGGCAATGGGGAATGGCTTTGCAGCTCACATGCACTCTTGTCATCATATTGTGTCACCAACCCAACAGCAGGCAAAAGCCAGTCTGGGACTTGCACCCTCTGCCAGCTTACGAACGCTAGCTGAGCTCCAGGGCCACATCTAGCCAAGGGCAGGGCAGTCATTGGATGCATTGAACACTAACTCAACTCTAAACCTGCTAGACATCCACCCAGCCCATGTTGGACCCCAAGCAAACTCCTTCCAAACTCACGAGCACTCATTGACCTGTGCTGCCCGTGCTCACCTTCCGATGGCTGAATCCTGGTTTGTCACCTTGCCAACCACTGTCCAATAGCCAACAATTAGAGGATCACCATATCAAGCAACCTTAAAGCCAGACGGACAACATCCCATCTGCCCAGGGAGGTGCTTGAAGTGAAAGGCAACTCTTCCATTCCCCAGAATCCAGGCTAGATGCTACCGTGCTTATTATTGGACAGTCTGTTCAACAATGTAGAAGCTATGAACTCCTGCTATGTACATGCTCAATAGAAGCAGAGAGCTGAAGCAGCTCAACTCTCAGCTGCAACTTCTTGCCTCTTTCTTCCGAAGTTTGTAGCAAATTAAAACACAGCGATGGAGGTAAGAATAGGGAGAGGGTGGCAACAGCAATGGGGCAGTCCCAATGGAGAGGCGAGTTACAGTCTCAAGCAAAGAGAATCAGTGCGCTGTTGCTCTTGTGCTCTGTGTCTCTCGCTTTAGAAGCAGCTGTAGTCAGCTCTGCAGGGCTCTCGTGCTTTCAATCACCTTCCCATCTCATGAACGCTTCTCGGGCCCTGTAAGTAGCAATGATACAACATTTTGAGATTTTAAAAATCAAGTCTGCAATTTATCCCATCAGATAAAGCATAAAAAGAAGTTTAATTTGACACCTAATTCACTTTCATATCTGCAGTATTAAAACATTTATGGCCATTTTCATACTCTAAAATTAGCAACTTGTTCCCTATTGCTTTTCCATTGACAACTCAAAAGCTGTGTTCGAGGACAGTCAAAAGCCTACAACTTTCTTAAAAATTAAGAGAACTAAATGAAATTTTCAGTTATTATAGATTGAACCATTCTGAAACAAACATGAAACAATCTTACTTGGATGACCTGAAATTAAAGCATATAATTAGTTAGTTGCCCAATTGTAGCTAATTACAAAATTAAATTACTAGATCTAAACATCTATCCATTTCTTAAGAAAAAGTTAATATTTTTAAATAGCCTAGTGTTCAAATAACATTCACACAATAATTCACAATATAACATGATTTTTAAATCTCATTGTCATTAATTTATAGGCCAAATGGAAGGGCATTATGGCCATTTTAATAGTAAGATTAAATGAGAACTTACCAGTTTGAAGTTTGATCTTTACTTTATGAGGAGTTACGATGAGGGACTACGTGTAGAAGAGCCCGTCCAGCCGCACACGCGTCAATCTTCAAAGCAGCGGTGTGAAATCACAGACAACAATTACTGAAGTATGATAGTAAGATACGTAAAGACTAGAACTACCAGCTCGATCTTTATGAGGGTTGGGAGCGGAGGGCACGTAGTCCCTCATCGTAACACCTCATAAAATGAAGATCAAACTTCAAACTGGTAAGTTCTTGTTGAATCTTACTATTTTACTTTGGAGTCACGTGAGTGACTTCGTGAAGATTTCAAAGCTCTGTGATTTCACGCCGTAGATTCAAATCCAGGTGTCTCACTGCATTGATTTACTCTAAATAAGGAAAGCAATCAACAATGCATAACCACAACATAGATGCAACCAGTTAATGGTTAATTTATCACCACAATAGTAACCCCTTTATCACAAGGGGAAACTTAATACTGAATCCCAAACAGCACCACCAAATAACCACAGGTACTATAATCTCCTTATGGTAATACTTGTGAAACATCCTTTCACTTTGTCCTGTGGCCACGAGGATATGTTCTATTGGAACATCCAAATCCTTGGCCGCTGATGTTGATGGTGCCCTGGTGGAATGACATTTAAATTTGTCAGTATCAATACCTGCATCAAGCAACACCTGCTTCAGCCATCTTAAAATAGTCTGTACCGACACTTTCTTATGCAGTTATTTATGGCTGATAAAGAATGCTGATACGGCACCTCTTAAGGTTCTGGTGGCTTCAATGTAACATCGTAAATGTGAAACTACACATAGACGTGGATCCGTAGGATATGCTGATAACCCCAACTTACATCCTGTGATTCCAGGTCTACTCTGTTTAAGCAAATCATAGACATAGAACGTAATAGTATCTGTTGCTATTTCCATCATGTCTATTCGTAGTTTCTGCAATATTTGCACTCTCTGTGCTGAAACCAGTGCCCTGAGCATGACTACCTTCATGGTAATTTAGGCCAAGGACAGCACTGCAATAGGAGTTCATTGATGAAAAAGCATTAGCACATCTCTTACATTCCAGATTTCTGTATACCTGTGCCTAGGAGTCTTAGAATTGAAAATTCCCTTCATAAATCTACAGACCAAAGGGTGTGACCCTACAAGATTTTGTTCTGATTCCCTCCATAGATATGCAAACAGGGCACTTCTTGCGGTATTGATAGCACTATAGCTTAACTGCCAATCAAAATAAAGAGTTGACAGAAACTCTAACACGTCTGAGATGTCTGCAGTGCGATATGTAATATTCTGCTTTAAGCAAAACATATCCCATTTCCTTATGTAAGAAATGTACTGCTTCTGGGTACTATCCCTCCAGGTTGCCGCAATAACATCCATAGTACGATCTGATAGTCCTCTTCTGAGATATGGCACTCCTTAGAATCTGCAAATCAACAAACCAATACGATTATGTAAAGGATGTGAATCATCAGTTATAGGGTGCACAAACAGGTTAATTCTGTTTGGGAAAATCATAAGAGGCTTTGTGATCATTTTTAACATCAGAGGGTACCATGGTTGTGTAGGTCCAATCTGGTACCACCAATACTCCCGAAGCGGAGTCCTGTTTGATCTTCTGTATACACTGACTAAATGAGGCAAAATGGAGAAAATGTATACAAAAAACACTCTACCCCAATGCAGTGAGAAACATCCACTGCTGCTGCTCCAATATCAGGTTCCAATGACACATATTTAGGTAATTGGTGGTTAAGTCTGAATACAAACAAGTCAATCTATGGCATCCCCAAACATGCAACAATATTATTAAATTTGTCAAGATACTAGCTCAGTTGAAATCATACAACACGGACATTTCGTTTCTACAGGAAACGCATCTTAAACATCAAGATCAGACGAGACTGAGGGCGAACTGGATAGGACAAACATTTCACTCTTCATTCACCTCCAAATCTAGAGGCACTGCAATCATCATTTGTAAAGGAATTCCATTTAAATCAAAGAATACTATTTTAGATAAGGGAGATACCTTATAGTAGCAGGAGAGATCAATAATACGCCAATTACGCTGGTAAATATGTACGCGCCCAATTTCGATAACCCTCAATTTTTTAATAAAATTCTGAATATAATTGCAGAATTTAATTTTCAAAATGTTATAATTGGAGGAGACTTTAACTGTGTTTTAGACCCTTATCTAGATAAATCGATGCAAAAACAAAAAGGTAATATGAAATCTAAAACCAGTGAACTTTTACATACATATATGGAAAACACAAATATAGCAGATGTGTGGAGGATTGCAAACCCGACGGGAAGGGATTATTCGTTTTACTCAACGGTGCATAAAACATACTCACGGATAGACTACTTTCTTGTGGATACAAAATTAATTCCGCACACTATGAACGCTAAATACCACACTAATGCGATCTCAGACCACTCTCCGTTAACTTTTGTTTTAAAACTAGAAGGAATGTCTATGAATAAATCGTTCTGGAGGTTTAACTCGCAAATTTTAAAAGACCCACAAGGGAGTATATATCTAAAAAAACAGATGGATCTATTTTTTGAGATAAATGATACACCAGATATTTCCCCCACGCTATTATGGGAATCCTTCAAAGCATTTATTAGAGGAGTCATTATTTCATTCCAAGCTTATCAAAATAAAAATAATAAGAATGAACAAAGACATTTAGAAGAACAAATAAAACAATTAGATACAGATAATGCTAAAGATCCAACTATGGATAAACATAATAAAATCCTTCTGTTGAAATTCAAGCTAAATAAATTACTGTCAGAGAAAGTTATAACATTATTTCAAATCACAAAACATGAACACTTCGAATTCGGGGACAAACCCCACAAACTCCTAGCACGGCAACTGAAAAAACGGGAAAAAGAGAATGCAATATTAAAGATTAAATCAGACAGAGGGGAATTACTAACACTACCCAAGGATATCAATAAAAGATTTGCTCAATTTTACCAGAATCTATACACATCTAAAACGTTAATAGACAATAATAAAATCGCAGAATTTTTAGATAACTGTAACCTACCACAATTAGAACTGATGGAACAAGAGGAACTGGGAGCACAAATTACTTCTAAGGAGATAGAAGACACAATAAAAACACTAAAGAATGGAAAAACACCAGGACCAGACGGATTCAGTAATGAATTTTATAAATCTTTTTATGACATAGTTACTCCACGATTACAGAAAATGTATACACATGCTTTTAAACAGCAAAACTTACCTGAAACACTAGCAGAATCAACGATCATATTAATACTTAAAAAATATAAAAATATAGAAGAACCAGGATCATATAGAGCTATAGCTTTGTTAAATACCGATCAAAAAATAATAGCGAAAACACTAGCTAGTAGACTAAGCAGGTATGTTAGTAGACTAATAAATGAGGATCAAACAGGATTTATACCTAAGAGACATTCATTTAATAATTTGAGACGTTTGCTTAACATAATGCACTCACATAAATCTCAGGACCAAGAGTTATCTATCATCTCATTGGACGCAGAAAAAGCGTTTGATCAAGTAGAATGGGACTATATGATTAAAGTATTGCAAAAATTCCAATTGGGAGAGAACTTCATTGCATGGATAAAACTATTATATAACAAACCTACGGCTAGAATACTAACTAATAATATATTATCCTCGAAATTTGAACTATCAAGGGGCAATAGACAAGGATGTTCATTATCACTGCTGTTATTTGCTTTAGTAATTGAACCCCTTGCTGAAAAAATAAGAACACAGATGGATATTTACGGTTATAATACAAAATATTCAAATAACAAAATATCCTTATATGCCGATGACGTACTATTGTACATCACAAAACCACAAATTAGTATACCAAATATATTAAATTTAATTGAGGACTTTGGATCCTTTTCAGGATATAGAATAAACTGGAACAAAAGTGAAATTATGTCGATAAAACCAAAAGACTCAACACACCTCAGGAAATTCCCCTTTAAAATAGCTACAGAAAAATTCAAATATTTGGGAATTGAAATTACTAGAAATTACCAGGATATGTTCAAAGCCAATTATAATCCCTTACTTAAGAAATTAAATAATATGACTAAATTCTGGAAAACACTTCCGATGTCCTTAATAGGCAGAATAAATGCTATAAAAATGATTTTCTTACCACAAATCCTATACCTAATTCAATCAATACCTATATATCTCCCAAAAAAGTTTTTCAAAAAATTGGACTCAGACATTACAAATTTTATATGGGATTATAAATCCCATAGAATACAAAGTGCACACCTTAATAAACGAAAACAGTTGGGGGGTCTCGCGCTCCCTAACTTTATGTATTATAAATGGGCAGTAAATATTAAAAATAGGATTCACCTGCTGGACAATTCTGCCCAGCAGGTGGACTGGATTATAATGGAAAAAGGGGACTGTTCCCCGAGTAATATAGGAGCGATTATTCTCTCTCCAATAAATTTGAATAATAAAAATTATAATAAAAAACCAATTATAAATAGCACAATTAGAACATGGAAACAAATAAAACAGAATCTAAAATTAAGAAACCTATCTCTCTCAATAACAATAGTTAATAACCCATCGTTTAAACCTTCAACCATAGACAAATCATTTATACAATGGGAAAGAATGGGAATCAAAACGCTCGAAGATCTGTATGAATTGGGAAAATTACTATCATTTCAACTACAACTGAAATATAATCTGAAAAATAAACAATATTTTAAATATCTACAAATTCGTGATTACCTGAAAAAATACACAAAAGACTATCATAATATGCCTCCCGACTTACTAGATGAAGCAATGAAGACAAAGGCGGAATCAGCTAATCTAATATCGTACTTATATAATATCATTTTAAACATAGAAATACCCACAACAGAAGGAATTAGAAGAGACTGGGAACAAGAATTAGCTATAAAAATTTCAAAAGAGAGCTGGGATAACCACTTACTACAGGTGCATAAATGTTCGATCAACGTACGACATACGCTCATCCAATTCAAAACATTACATAGACTATATTATTCAAAAACTAAATTAAATAAAATCTTTCCTAATGTTTCACCAATCTGTGATAAATGTCTATGTCAAGAAGCTACCATAGCGCATTCTTTTGTTTTTTGTACAAAAATCCAAAAATTCTGGTATGAAATATTTGATATTTTCTCAAAATTAATTAAAATAAAACTGGTACCAAAACCAGAATGGATCATCTTTGGAATATCGGAAGGTATCCCTGAATTAAACGTGTATCAGAAGAACTTATTCAATTACGGGCTAATAATGGGAAAAAGGCTCATACTTAAATTCTGGAAAAATGCGCCCACACCAACAATAAAAATGTGGACATCAAATATGTTGGAAACATTACATCTGGAAGAGATGAGATTCCTATTAGCAGGGAAAGCAGACCAATTCCAAAAGACGTGGTCTACGTTTCTGGACCTATTACAAGCATGAGGTGCAATAGTAATTTTAAAAATAAATAAATAAAGAAATGGTATCAGGACCTGGTAATGGGAGGTAAAACAATAAAAACAGACTTCGTCGGTGGTTCCCTTTCTGCGATTGTTCCTACTTTCTTTTTCTTTCTTTTCTAGGATCTACTTTCTTACTTTACTTCCTTCTCTAACTTCTTTTCTAAGGGGCTTTCTTTTCACAACACTCTCTTGCACCTCACGACTCTTGCGCACTTTCTTTACTTTTCTTACTTCTATCTTTCTCTTAAAGCTCAAAAAAATGAAGCGGTATAAAAAATGTATTAAGATATAAGTGTTGTGTATTACTGTAATTTACCGTACTTCTAATATAAATAATTAAAAAAATATATATATATATTATTAAATTTGTCACGATCCAACAACCATTCTGTATTGTCATTGAATTTACGTGACCTTGAGTCTGCAACTATTTTGAAACTACCTGGTAGGTAGATTGCCGAAACCAAATATTTCTGGTAAAAACACCAGGTCCAGATCACGTTAGCCTGTCTATCACAAGATTCTGAGTTAATACCACTCAAATGCTTAACATACGTTTCTATTCCGTAGTGTTGTCAATCTGTACCTAAACATGCAAACTTTGCATATTAGAGCAATAAGCTTTAGGCCCATAAAATGTTCCTAAAACTCTCATTAAATGATCCCTTGTTATTGGATCAAAGGTACTTTCTCCAAATTCCATCTACCTCCACAGGTGGAAATACTTATAAGTATCATCCCAACGTAGAGCACTAAAATTAGTCTGTAGAATAGTGGAAGGTGTTTCAACCAGGATCTCTCTGGAAGCATTTGAAACACTCATGATCCACCATAGTATTCCTGTAATAACTGCAACTGGCATTTACATGGGTCTGGCAAAATGCCCTGAATGTATTCTCAATGCCTGTACCTATGCTTGCTGTAAATGCTGATAATGCAGCGATCTAAATTGTACAGCCAAAAATAGTTTGCAAAGCCTGCTTTGCAAACTATTTGCTTATTTTTGGCTGTACAATTTAGATCGCTGCATTATCAGCATTTACAGCAAGCATGTGTTCTCATTTAATAATGAAACCCAAGTATTCAATTACTGTGCTTGGTAATAGTTTGGATTTATCTGGATGGATAATGAATCCCAGCCTCTCAAAGGTGAGCTTGATTCTTGACACTCATGGTTCTGTGTAGCCCGAGTGTTTCCGACAATCAGAATATATCAAAATAGGCCATTACCAAATGGCCCTGAGCTCTTAGTCGTGCTAAGATTGGTTCCTGGCGAGGGGTGAGTAAAGATAAGAAGTAGGTACATCCCTTTCATATTGTCCTATCTTATTTTCTTTTTTCTCTTTTTTTCTTTTCTTCTTTAACTATTTCTTGTGGTTTAGGTTCACATGTGTGTTCCTGGGCCACTTTTTCATTCACTCACTGACTGTCCTTGCTAGCTCTTTCTATCCTTTTTTTCTATTAAAGTTGAAAAATAGAAGTGGTACAAAAACTGTATAAATTTATGTCATTGCAGATTACTGTAATGTAAAATATTTCTAATAAAAATAAAATTAAAAAAAAAAAAAAAAAAAAAAAAGATTGGTTCCAACAACCTGGCAAATAGTCTCAGAGCTGAGGCTAAACCTTAATACAATGCTTTAAATTGCCATAATTGACTCATCCAGTTAAATTTTAAATATCTATGATTATTACCATATACAGCCACACAGTAATATGCATCTTAAGATCTATGCTAGCCATATAGCATTTTCTTGAAATTGGCTGTATAGTATTGGCAAAACTCCAAAAAACTGTTTTTTATACTGTACAAAAAAGGGTTAAGACTTGTCAGATCTAGAATAATTCTACACCTACCATCCTTATTTGCTCTAATAAATCACTTGGCATAAATTGGTGGTGATGGAGAACTGACTTCTTAATTATCCCTTTTAGACAATATTTCATGTTCTGCCTCAATCTGCATATTCTCTTATTTTGAGAAATATGTGTCCGGTTTGAAATATGCTGAGTAGGAGAATCCAAATATGGGTAGAATTCAATTCGAAACCCGACAATACTGCACAGTATAAATACATCAGATTGCCATTCTTTTAGGAAGAATTGTAATCTTCCTCAACTTGTAAGTGTAAAACATTAATATGTCTCTTACAGAACCAGACCCCCTACCTCAGGGTTTGCCTATGGCAATTGTTATCTCCTGATCTTAGTGGAATATTGTAACCTCCACATACCTCAGGAGGAGTGCCCCAATAACGCAAATATGGGAAAGACCGATTTGATCCTTCACTGTCCCCAGTCACCACACATTGGTAGGAAAAACTCCCTATGATTTGATCTGCCAATCACCGACAGCTTCATCGAGGTCTTTTACACTTTTTTGGCTAGATTCTTTCCAAAAAAAGATTTTAGGCAATTAAATATTAGATGGTTTACAGAGCCCGCAAACTTAAGATATATGTTAGGTCTTATAGCACTTTTATAAATACAGTTTATTTGAAAGTACGCACTACTCATGAGTGCTAAGTCAACCTTGTTGTGATACAGATACGTGCTCTCCATCCTGGCCAAAGCCGTAATGCCTGACCAGCAATTTCAACACCCTCTGTCATTTTTTTTTCCACCGCTGAGACTGCTTGCAGTGCTCAATACTGCGGGTTTCATATTTTTTGACAGCTCATGCATGGTCAGAACCTGGAGCTGCTGGGAGAGCAAGTAATTTATTGACATTGCTAATTTATATCCCATTGGTTCCCCTGATAGTTTTGGAACCACAAATGTTATATATTGTGCCAAACCTGGTCCTTTAGGCTCCGTTATTGGGCTCTGGTCCTCATATGATACGTCTCTGAATCTTTGCGTAAAATAATCCTCCTCATGGAGGGAGAGAATTGGCATCCTGCTTCAGGCGTTTCTAGCGCTGGCTCTCCCATAGGCCTACGCATAGTAAACCCTTTCCCAGGTGCTCGCCGCGCGGGCTCTCCTGTAGGCCCATGCATAGGCAGCCCTCTTTCAGGTGCTGCTGGCGCTGGCTCACCTGTAGGCCAACGCTTAAACTGTCTTTCTCCAGACATAGTTGGCGCTGGCTCTCCTGTAGACCAACGCATACAAATGCTCTTATCCAGGCATTGCTTACGCTGGCTCTCCTGTAGGCAAGCGCTGAGTCGGACCTTTCCAAGTACTCCCTGCGCTGGCTCTCCCTTAGGCCAATGCTGAGCCGGACCTTCATGCGCTGGCTCTCCTATAGGCCAACGCTAAGCCCGGACCTTCCCCAGGCATTCCCAGTGCTGGCTCTCCTATAGGCCAACGCTAAGCCCGGACCTTCCCCAGGCATTCCCTGTGCTGGCTCTCCCAACGCGGACCCGAATAGACAAAATGTCTGCCCGAGTCGGGGATCCTCCTGTCTGACTCCTCAGAGTCTACTGGCCACCCGGCCTTTTGTCTCTTGCGCCCGAATGGCGCTACAACGGTATATTTTTTAACCGTATTTTAAAAGTCGATGGCCTTGCTGCCACCAACTCCTCAAAAGGGTGCCCGCTACTTGCAGACCCGCGGTCTTTCTCGAGTTTATCTGCGGTACTTGGGCCTCTAACATCCTTTCTCCATTCTGACTTGTGTTGTTCCAACTACAAGTTCTCTGAAGAAAGTGACCTGAAAAACGTAAGTAAACACTTACCTTCAGGCTTTTTACTTCCCGGTTTGGAGGAGCTCTGCTCACTCCAAACACACGGTCGCTGCGCTATGCGTCTGTCGATATGATGCGTGTGCGGCTGGACGGGCTCTTCTTCACGTAGTCACTCACGTGACTCCGAAGTAAAATCATCTTGCAAGTGGGTTTTTGTAGAACGCGCTGGTTTGGAACGTTGCATTTGCGGTCAATTTAGAAACATAGAAACATAGAAAGTAGGTGCGAGAGTAGACCACCAGGCCCATCGAGCCCGCACCGCCATTCGCTCATGGCTGAACACTAAACAGACACCCTTACCCACAAACAGTAGACACAAGACACAGAACACAAGACACTACCCTCCCCTTTATATCGCTATCACCCCTCTCCACCCCAAGAACCGCGTGATCTCCTGGGGAGGCAAAAAAACGGATAAAAACCCAGGTCCAATTCGGGAAAAAAATCCGGGAAATTCCTCTCCGACCCCAATCCAGGCGATCGACACTTGTCCAGGAGATCACTCAGGTCTTACTATACTAACCATACCTAGGTCCATATCCCTGCCCTCTCCCCGTAGCCCCTTATCCCCTTGGCAGCTAAAAAACCATCTATTTTAGACTTAAATATATTTAATGTTTCTGCTTCCACTGCTCCCTGGGGCAGTGAATTCCATAAATTAACCACCCTCTGGGTGAAGAAGTTCTTCCTCATCTCAGTTTTAAAAGAGCCCCCTCTTATTCTACAACTATGTCCCCTAGTTCTAGTTTCCCCGATCATTGGGAACATCCTCGGTGCATCCACCCGATCAAGGCCCCTCACGATCTTATATGTTTCAATGAGATCGCCTCTCATTCTTCTAAACTCCAAAGAGTAGAGTTCCAGCCTACTTAACCTTTCCTCATATGTCAATCCCCTCATTGCAGGAATTAATCTTGTAAACCTTCGCTGCACTGCCTCCAGGGCCAGTACATCCTTTCTTAAGTATGGACCCCAGAACTGTACACAGTATTCCAAATGTGGTCTCACTAATACTGTGTACAGCTGCAGCAAGACCTCCGTGTTTTTATACTCAATCCCCCTAGCAATAAAGGCCAAAACTCCATTGGCCTTCCTGATTGCTTGCTGCACCTGCATACTAACTTTTAGTGATTCATGTACTACTACCCCTAGATCCCTTTGCGTTGCATTACAACGCAGCTCCACCTCATTTAGAAAATAACTTGCCCTATCATTTTTTTCCCCAAAGTGAATGACTTCACATTTATTAGTATTAAATTTCATCTGCCAAGTTGTTGCCCACTCACCTAGCTTATCTATATCCTTTTGCAGACTCTTCCTATCCTCCTCATCCCCTACTTTTCCTCCCATTTTTGTATCGTCCGCAAATTTTGATATATTACACTTGGTTCCCTCCTCCAAATCATTTATATAAATTGTGAACAACTGGGGTCCCAGCACCGACCCTTGCGGAACCCCGCTAGTTACCAGTTGCCATCCCGAGTATGAACCATTTATCCCCACTCTCTGCTTCCTATTTGTTAGCCAATCCTCTACCCATGCTAATATATTACCCCCAATCCCATAATTTTTTATTTTTAGCAATAGTCTCTTATGTGGCACCTTGTCAAAAGCCTTTTGGAAGTCCAAGTATACCACATCCACCGGTTCCCCTTTATCCACCCGGGTTGTTACTTCCTCAAAGAATTCGAGCAGATTCGTTAAACAGGACTTCCCCTTCACAAAACCATGCTGGTTCTGTCCGATGAAGTCATGTTTATCCAAGTGCCCCGTTAGTGTTTCTTTAATAATTGTCTCTAACATTTTACCCACCACCGATGTTAGACTAACCGGTCTATAGTTACCCGCCTTCTGTTTACTTCCTTTTTTAAATATAGGTGTTACATTGGCCATTTTCCAATCCACTGGGACCGTTCCTGCCTCCAGGGAGTTTTGGAAAATTATCACCAATGCATCCACAATCCCCACCGCTATCTCCCTCAAGACCTTTGGATGTAATCCATCAGGCCCAGGGGATTTATCCTCCTTCAGTCTCATTAATTTCCCTAATACCACCTCCTTGGTGATCTTAATATTATTAAGCTCCTCCTTTCCTACCGCCCCCTGTTTATCCAGCGTTGGAATATTTTTTGTGTCTTCTATGGTGAAGACTGATACAAAATACTCGTTTAATGCCTTTGCCATTTCCATGTTCCCCACCAACAACTCTCCAGTCTCACCCTCCAATGGACCAACGTTCACCTTAGCTACCCTTTTTCTTTTTATATAGCTATAAAAACTCTTACTATTAGTTTTTATGTTGTTCGCTAAATTCCTTTCATAGTCTATTTTCCCCGTCTTAATTAATCTCTTAGTTATTTTTTGCTGACCTTTAAATGCTTCCCAATCCTCTACCCTCCCACTATCTCTGGCTACCTTATATGCCCTTGCCTTCAGCCGAATACTATCCTTTATAGTTTTACTGAGCCATGGCTGACTGTTCTTTCCCTTACCCCTTTTTTTCTTCATAGGAATACATTTTTCTTGAAGGTTATACAGTAGATCCTTAAACGTACACCACTGCTCATGTACCGTCTTATTCTTGAGTCTGCTATCCCAGTCAACTTTGATCAGCTCAGTCCTCATACCTTCATAATCCCCCTTATTTAGACTAAGTACCCTAGCCTGAGTTTCAACCTGCTCCCCTTCTATTTGAATATGGAATTCGACCATATTGTGGTCACTTGTTCCCAACGAGTCCCTAACTATGACATTTTTAATTAATCCTGCTTCATTACACAGGACCAGATCCAAGATTGCCTCCCCCCTTGTCGGTTCTGTGACATACTGTTCTAGGAACCCGTCTCTAATACATTCTATAAACTCTTCCTCTAGTCTACCCTGCCCAGTTTGGTTTGCCCAATTAATATGAAAATTGAAGTCCCCCATGATTACAGCAGTTCCCTTTTTACATGCGTCAACTATTTGCAGATTTATGTTCTGACTAACAGCGTCACAGCTATTTGGAGGTCTATAAATTACACGCACTAGTGTTTTTTTCCCCTTGTTATTCTCTATCTGTACCCAAGCTGTTTCACTATCCTGATCCTTCAACGCAATATCCTTCCTCTCTATTGCCGTTATTCCCTCCCTTATTAAAAGGGCCACCCCTCCTCCCTTTCTTTCCTGTCTATCTTTTCTAATTGTCGAGTACCCCTCTATATTTAACTCCCAATCCTGATCCCCTTGCAGCCATGTCTCCGTAATGGCCACGATATCATAACTATATATACTTAATTGCACCGTTAATTCATTTATCTTATTTCGAATACTCCGTGCATTTAGATACAGCACTTTCAGATGATTTTTACTACCCTTCCTTTCTGTTTTTGCCCCTTTTACATCTAGAGCTTTATCTTCACACATTCTGGATCCTCCTGTCACATTTTGATTTTCCGTTTCCCCATATCGGCAGGAAAAATACTGCCGGTTCGTATATTTACATAATGACATTTTCGCAACGTGAAATTTTCATTAAAGGCATCCTTAGAAGCAAGTTTATATATAAAATAAACGGCTTTCCTTTACCTGTCCCATACATGAAATCCGTCCCCGTTGTCGGCGTTGACGGCTTTAGAAGATTATTTTTTATTTTCTACTGTTCGTAAAATATCCAATTTAAAAGAAACTTAATAAAATGGCAGTCGAAGCGATTACTCTTTAGCAGCTGAACAGCCTGACACACAACGATTGAATAGCCTGGAGAAACAAGGGATTTTAAACCCGCCCCCCTCTCAAAGGCGCAAAAGTCGCGCACACGGGCAGTGACAGAACTGCAGCGCCGCTGAAGGTAGGTTTTCTAACATACCTACTGTAAGGAAGCAGACAAGACATCGAGATCAGAAACTAACCACGTGGCAGCTTGTCGGGGCCAGGGCACCTGCTGGCTTTGGCTGAGGCAGCAGAGAACTAATGTTCTCACGAGCAGGACACCAGCACATCAGCCCTGCCAACCCCCACCATGGCACAGCCGGCAACACCATGAGAGCCAACACAGACCATCACTGCACCTGGGGCTGTCTGAGGGGATAGATGGGGGCAAAGGGTGAGGAGAGCGAGTGTCTTGGTGTGAGGGGAACAGTTTGTGGGTGCAGTGAGTGGCCGCGTTGGAGGATGAATATTTGGGGGACACATGTTTACAGTTTGTGGGGGAGTGTGTGAACTAGTGTGGGGAGTGTGTGTGTCAGCATGTGTGACACTGAGTGGGTGGATATATGGCCAATGATGCAGGTTTGTATGTGGGTGTGTGGGAGGCAGTGTATGGGCTAATGTGTGGGGAATGGCTGGTGATGCTGTGTAGCACGACGGTGTAACCTGATCTAGGCGGTGTGGGCCATGGCCGGGCCAATGAGTGGAGCATTGGTCAGGTTCATTGGGATTTGGGTGGGTGAGTGCAGACTTGTGTACAATTGTAGGGTAGTGTGTGAATGGAGTGATCCCCTTACTCCAACAGCCACAGGACAATGTGACATTGTGGATGTCAGAGAACGTGCTGCAGATCCCTGGTAAAAGAAAAAACAATGACCAGGGAGGCACAGCACTGCAGCGGGTAGAGCCGCTGCCTCAGTGCCAGAGACCCGGGTTCGATCCTGACCTCAGGTGCTGTCTGTGTGAAATTTGGATGTTCTTCCTGTGACTGCATGGGTTTCCTCCGGGTGCTCCACTTTTCTCCCCGACCCAGACATGTTGGTTATTTGGCCGCTGTAAATTTGCCCTTAGTGTGTAGGGAGTGGATGCACAAATGGGATAACATAGAATATTGTATGAACGCGTGACCGATGGTCAGTGTGAAATCGGTGGGCCGAAGGGCCTGTTTCCTGCTGCATCTTTCAATTCTGTCAATCAAGATTGATTCTGGAAGATTCAGGTTCCCTCGAAGCGGATACAGCTAAAAGCAGCCCATTTAAGTAAGAGATACAGGTGAAAACAGGCCACGTAATGGGTACATGTCCTGATACTAGTCCTTGTTATAGTCACGTGTACAGAGATGTAGTGAGAAACGTAGTTGTGTGCTATTCAGTCACATCACACTGTACATGAGTATAACCACTCCCCCATGACAGACACGGCACCAGACTAATCGTAACCATACCTGCGTCGATGAAGTTGACAACTCAGAGAATTTTGAGTCTTTCTTCAATCGGTACAAACGGTGGAAGAAGTTGGCGTACTCATCCCACACCTGAAAGACAAGGTGACATGGAGTGTTTACAATCCTGTCCACACCATTGCCAGTGGCCATTACATCAGGACTGTCCATGGAGTTCACAATCCAGGCCCCGAGTTGCTGGCTTCTGGCTGCCTCACTCTCATTGCCAAAGCACAAGGCAAGAGATCAGCACCAGGACAAAGGGTCACTCCAGCTTTATCTGCAGTGGGTGGATTTGTCAGCCACACCACCCAGGAGGTTCCTGCTCCAGATTTCCACCCCGCACCTCACACCGTTCTCAGTTCCACAACTGAACTCAGTATTGGTGGCCCATGGTTGTTAATATCTGCCAGACCCTGGAACTTTGTGGCATCTACAGATTCCTCTGTGACATTCAGCTGTGTAGATATTGTGGTTAATAATGTTGTCCATCATTGTCATAGAGTCTAAGAAATGTGGAAACAGGCCATTCGGCCCACGATATCCATGCCAGCCAGTGGGCACCAGTTTTTCCCTTGGTTTCCACAATGCCATTGGATCACTTGATCAGGCAGCTTTATTAGACTTTGGTGAGGCAGCGTTTGGAGTATTGTGTGCATTTTCTTGCCTCCCCATTACACAAATGGGCTTTGTGGAGGCTTTGTAAAGTGTGCAAAGGAGGTTTACATGAAAGATGCCTGGATTAGGCGGTATTTGTTACAGGGAGAGGTAGGACAGACATTGCTTGTTATTTTGCTGGAGGTTGTGGGGAGACCTGATAGAAGTATATAAAATAATGAGAGGCATATATAGTGCAGACCGTCAGATACTTTCTCCTTGGAGGGTAAAATCAATTACTAGAGGGCAGAGCTTTAAGGTGAGAAGGGTAAAGTTTAAAGGAGATAGGGTGGTCAAGGACTTTGGTACATTGGCCTTCAACAGTCAGGGTATTGAGTATAGAAGTTGGAACATTATGTTAAAGTTGTACAACATGTTGGTGAGGCCACACTGTACTGTTTTCAGTTTTGGTCACCCTGCTCTAGGAAGGAGGTCACTCAGCTGGAACGAGTGCAGAGAAGATTTGCGAGGGTATTGCTAGAACTTGAGTGGGGTGAGATATAGCAAGAGGTTGTCAGGATAGGACTTTATTCCTTGGAGCACAGGCTGGCGAGGGTGATCTTCTAGAGGTGTATACAATGATGAGGGGAATAGATAGGGTGAATTCACAGTCTTTTACCAGGGGAGGGAAATCAAGAACAAGAAAGGAACACATTTAATGCCAGAGGGGCAAGATTTAATACAAACCTTAGGGGCAATTTTATCACACAGAAAGTGGTGGTTATATTGTATGAACTGTCAGAATAGGCAGCAGAAGCAGGTACTATAACTGCATTTAGAAGGCTTGGACAGGGACATGGATAGGGTAGGTTTAGAGGGATATAGTCCCAACGTGTTAATGGGACTAGCTTAGATTAGGCATTCTGCTCAGCATGGATGAGTTGGGTCGAAGGGCCTGTTAATGCGCTATAAGACTGAGATGTGCGAGTCAGTTTTTTTTACACATGTGTGCTAAGTGTCTTGAATGAGTTGCCGGGTTTGGTGGTTCAGGCAGATACAATAGTGACATTTAAGAGCCTTTTATATATGCACATGGATATGCAGGAAATGGAAACAAATGGATTATATGAAGGCAGATCAGAGTTGGTCTTGGCAACATGAGGGTGTTGGCCATCTACATTAGTCCCACCTGCCTGCTTTTAGCCCATATCCCTTTACATCCCTTTTAAATACATAATCATATCCATGCACCTGTCTAAATGTTTCATAAACCTTGTAATAGTAAATTAATCAACTACTTCCTCCAGCAGCTCGTTCCATATATCTACCGCCCTTTGTGTAAAAGATTTGCCACTCAGGATCTTACTCCCCTTCACCTTAAACCTATGTCCTCTTGTTTTTGATTCCCTTTCTCTGTGTAAAAGACTGCATTTACCCTATTTATTCCTCTCGTGATCTTATACACCTCTCTAAGATCATCCCTCATCCTCCTGTGCTCACAGGAATAAAGTCCTAGTCTGATCAACCTCTCCCTGTAGCTCAGATCCTCGAGTCCTGGCAACAACCTCGTAAATATTTTCTGCACCCTTTCCAGCTTAACATGATTCCTCTAACAGGGTGACCAAAACTGAACACAATAGTCTAAATGTGGCCTCACCAATGTCTTGAACAACTGTAACAAGACCTCCCAACATCTACATTCAGGCCAATGTGTTGAAAGCCTTCTTGACCACCCTATCTATTTGTGATGTCACTTTCAAGGAACTATGTTCCTGAACCCCTAGATCCCTCTGCTCTACAATACTTCCCCAGAGTCCTGCCATTCACTGTGTAGGTCCTGCACTGCTTACTTCCCCCATGCAACACCTCGCACTTACATTTATTAAACTTCATTAACCAATCTGAAGTTTCGTTCAGACCGAAAGGTCTGAATGACAATAAAGGAATCTATCTCTCTATCTATCTAATCCTCAGCCCATCTGCCCAACCAATCGAGATCCTGCTGCAAGTTTTGACAACCATCTCGTTATCTACAATACCACCCTCTTTAGTGTCATCTGCAAACTTACTAACCATGCCTTGTACGTTCTCATCCAAATCATTGATACAAATGACAAACAGCACTGAACCCCGAGGTACACCACTGGTCACAGGCTTCCAGTGCAAAAAGCAACCTTCCACCATCACCCTCTGCTTCCTTCCCTGAAGCCAGTTTTCTATTCATTCAGCTGGCTCTCCTTCTATCCAAGTTGATCTAACCTTCAAGAGCAGCCTACCATGCAGAACCTTGTCGAATGCCTTGCTGAAATCTATATATACAACGTTTACAACTCTGCCCTCATCAAACTTTTTGGTTACATCTGCAAAAATCAGATTTGTGAGACATGATCTCCCACGTACAAAATCATGCTGCTGATTCCTAATCAGCCCCTGTCCGTCTCAATGCATGTATATCATCCCTCGAAATACTTTCTAGTAACGCAAGACATAATCTAATCCAATTTAAAATTTTACATAGATTATATTACTCAAAAACAAGATTAAATAAATTTTATCCAAATATATCGCCCATTTGCGATAAATGTTTAACCCAAGACGCAACTATAACACACTCTTTTGTTTCTTGTATAAAACTTCATGGATTTTGGAGTGATATGTTCGAAATATTTACAAAACTATTTAAGACAAAAATGGAACCCAATAATGAATTGATTATATTTGGGGTAATGGAAGACGGGAACAAATTGAGCTCATCTCAAAAGTCAATTTTTAATTATGGTTTAATAATAGCAAAAAAATTAATATTGAAATTTTGGAAAAATACACCAATACCAACGCTCAAAATGTGGATTGCAAGTATGTTGGATACCGCACATCTTGAGGAAATGCGATTCCTCCTAATAGATAAATTTGACCAATTCATAACGAGTTGGTCTCCATTTGTCGTCTTTTTGGAAACATATGGTGCAAAACAGGTGTAAAAGCTAATCCGTGACTGCGGATGGTCAAGATTATAAATGATCTCCTACTATTTTCTTTTCTTTTCTTCTCTTCTTTTATTCTCTTTCTTCTATTTTCTATGTCTCAACTTTCTTTTTTCATTCTTTATTTTTCTTTTTCACACACTATATATCTCACATTTTTCTATTTTTCATTATCTAACTTTTTTCTTTTTCTTCTTTATTTCAAAAAATTAAAAAAAATAAGAAGCTGTACATAAAAGGTATTATGAAAATATGATTGTATACAATTGTACTTACTTCTAATAAAATAAAAATATTTAAAAAAAGAAATACTTTCTAGTAACTTGCCAACCACACATGTTAGACACTGGCCTGTAGTTCCCTGGCTTTTCTCTGCAGCCCTTCTTAAAAAGAGGCTCAACATTTGCCATGCTCCTGTAATTTGGCACCTTCCCTGTATTTAATGACAAATCATAAATCTCAGCCAGGGCACCTGCAATTTCTTCGCTAGCTTCTCACAGTGTCCTTGTATAAATCTGATCAGGCCCAGGATATTTGTCTACCTTCATACCTCTTCGACCATAATACTGCCCTCAAGCCTTTCAACCGCCCCGATGTGGGAGTTTCGGTCACTCTGACGGGGGCTTTGATCGTCGCTGCGATCGCCCCGATTGCGGATGGTTTGTCTGCCCCGACCGCGGGAGAACAAAGAGGAAGAAGATTGAACTTTATTGCCCTCCATCACAGTGAGGAATGTGGAATCCACTGTGATGGATGTTTATGTTAACTTTTATGTGGCTGTGTGTCTTGTTGCTTTTCACTTGGTATGGCTGTATGGTAACTCAAATATCATTGTACCTTAATTGGTACATGTGACAATAAACTGACCTTGAAACCTTGAAGACATTTCCATTGACTGCCCCAAGTTCCCCGGTGCTAATGTCTGTCTCCACAGTAAAAACTGAGGAGAAATATTATAGACCTTGCCCATCTCCTGTAGTTTCACACAGAATTGACCACTTTGATTCTTGAGGGTTCCCATTCTCACTACCCATTTTCCCGTAAAGTACTTATAAAATCTCTTGCAATTATTCTTAATATTATTTGTCTTTACACCACCCTTTCTGCCCTCCCGATTTCCTTTTTCAGCTTACTCCTCAACTCCCGAAATTCCACTAGGGATACACTTGATCCCAGCTGCCTATACCTGTCTCATGCCTCCTTACACTTGACCTGAGCCTCAATTTCTCACATAATCCAAGCTGCCTTATGTTTGCCTGCGTTACCGTTCACTCTAACAGGAACATGAAGGTCATGGACTCTTGTCAGCAGACTTTTACAAACTTCCCATTTCTGGATGGTCCTTTTCCTTCAAACAACCTTCTCAAACCAACACAAGCAAGTTTCTGTCTAATACCTTCAAAGTTGGCCTTGCCCCAATTTAGGATTTAAGTCGTGGGCCTACCTGGTCTCTACCCTTAACTAATCTCAACCTAATAGACAATGGCCGCTGGTCCCAAAAGGCTCATCCATGACCACTTCATCTACTTGTCCATTCCAATTTCCAAAGACAAGATCAAGCGTTGACTTCTCTGGAGAAGGGCTCTCTTTATATTGCCGGAGGAAATGTTCCTGAATACATTTGACCAATTCTACCCTGTCTAAACTTTTCGCACTATGATATTCCGTTAATATTTGATAAATTAAAATCCCGTTCTATGATAACTTTATTGGTCCTGTAGCTGCCATTTTCAATAAAGACGGGCATAGCTGGGGCCTATGTGAATGCCCATGGCTATACTGTTGACTTGAGTCCATAATTCTGGTGACTGTTCACAACGTGCTCGCCCACACAGGCCAGTCACTTGCCCAGCCTCATTCCCCAATGGAAGGTCCAGCATTGGCCTCTCTCTGGTTGGCCATCTACATACTGTTTGAGTGAACGTTGCTGAACAAATTCAAGGGGACTTACCTGCTTGTTAAGGAGGCAGTGCAGGATGAAGATGAACATTCCTTGCATGCTGTTGATCACAGTGAAGATGTAGGCCATGACAATTGTTTCCTTCTGGAAGTGCAACATGCCAAATATCCAAGTACATCCCAGGAGGCAGAGTTGAGCAACAGCAGTGAAGGTAAAGACCCTAAAACAAGAGGCACAAGAAGCTGAATGCAAGACAATACTTTACTTTGTGTCACTCACTACAGTGCATACTTTAAGGTGTAATATAAACTTCCTGCTGCTTCTAGATCCTCTCTCTTTCAATTATTTGTGTTGACTGGGTTAAAATCCTGAAATCCCCACCAAACCAAACAGTGAGACTTCAATGCACAGACTGCAGCGATAGTGATATCAGCCAGTCAGCTGATACAATAAGTGAGCTATGACTTGTGGCACACCAAACATCAAAGGATTTATTGGAAAAGAAAAAATGATTATGTTGGCCTCTGCTGAGAAATGTTTGTTTCAAACAGAATAATGCAAAGCTGATTCCTTCTCACACTGAGGTGTATCCAGAGAATGCCCATCCCCTAAACACATTCAGAAACCTCGACAGATAACAGGGCAGGAATGGCAACTGAGTGATTCACATGCTTGACCTTCCACGTGTGGTATATAACCTATGACCCTGGAGCCGACAGTTCGCTCTATCTGGTCCACTATATCTGCCTGATGTTATTTCCCCTTTTGATAAGTTTGGAAAGGGCCCAGCTATCAGTGCGTGAATCCCAAATCAGAACAGCAAACGGGAATGGCTTAGATGGGGCATCTTGGTCAGCTTGGACGAGTTGGGCCAAAGGGCCTGTTTCCATGCGGTATGACTCTAGGACCTGTCAGCACCAGCAGCTTCATGTGAATAATGGGAAAAGGATGGGAATGGGACAAGTGCTGGCCATTTGCATGACCTGGATACCGTATCAACCAAGGAAGGTACCAGCAGCCACACCAGTTGTTCTCACCTGATTTTCTTCAACTGGCCCATATCAGGATTGACACTTGAAAACTTTTCAGCCAGTTTCAACACAGTGATAATAAAAAATCCTCCATTGACCTTCCAAGAAAAGAAAAAGCCACATTATTCCGATTAAGACAGTGGTTTATTGAAATAATATTTTCTTGATAATAGACAATAGACAATAGGTGTAGGAATAGGCCATTCGGCCCTTCGATCCATTCAATGTGATCATGACTGATCATCCCCAATCAGTACCCCGTTCCTGCCTTCTTCCAATATCCCCTGACTCCGCTATCTTTAAGAGCCCTGTCTAGCTCTCTCTTGAAAGTATCTAGAGAACCAGCCTCCACCGCCCTCTGAGGCAGAGAATTCCACAGACTCACAACTCTGTGAGTATAGGAGCAGGGAGGTTCTACTGCAGTTGTACAGGATTTTGGTGAGACCACACCTGGAGTATTGCGTACAGTTTTGGTCTCCTAATCTGAGGAAGGACATTCTTGCCATAGAGGGAGTACAGAGAAGGTTCACCAGACTGATTCCTGGGATGTCAGGACTTTCATATGAGGGAAGACTGGGTAGACTCGGCTTGTACTCGCTGGAATTTAGAAGACTGAGGGGGGATCTTATAGAAACGTACAAAATTATTAAGGGGTTGGACAGGCTAGATGCAGGAAGATTGTTCCCGATGTTGGGGGAGTCAAGAACAAGGGGTCACAGTTTAAGGATAAAGGGGAAATCTTTTAGGACTGAGGTGAGAAAAAACATTTTTTACACAGAGAGTCGTGAATCTCTGGAATTCTCTGCCACAGAATGTAGTTGAGGCCAGTTCATTGGCTATATTTAAGAGGGAGTTAGATGTGGCCCTTGTGGCTAAAGGGATCAGGGGGTATGGAGAGAAAGCAGGTACAGGATACTGAGTTGGATGATCAGCCATGATCATATTGAATGGCGGTGCAGGCTCGAAGGGCTGAATGGCCTACTCCTGCACCTATTTTCTATGTTTCTATGTTCCTCCGTGAGAAAAAGTGTTTCCTCGTCTCTGTTCGAAATGGCTTACTCCTTATTCTTAAACTGTGGCCCCTAGTTCTGGACTCACCCATCCATCGGATCATGTTTCCTGCCTCTAGCGTGTTCAAACCCTTAATAATCTTATATGTTTCAATAAGATGCCCTCTCATCCTTCTAACTCCAGATTATACAAGCCCAGCCGCTCCATTCTCTCAGCACATGACAGTCCCGCCATCCCGGGAATTAACCTTTTGAAACTATGCTGCACTACATCAATAGCAAGAATGTCCTTCCTCAAATTAGGAGACCAAAACTGCACACAATACTCCAGGTGTGGTCTCACCAGGGCCCTATACAACTGCAGCAGATGTTATCTTTAATTCATTTCCATTTTTATAGAAACATCTAGCAGTGCATAAATAGTTACATTTGGACATGTTTGCCTCTACATTGATCCTCAACAATCATTTTTAAAAAGACAGTTTGTTCGCTAGTGTGTCAGACGACATTCTGCCATCACTGTGCCTCCGCGGAGATCGTCCGCAATGCATGCCTCTCCGCCGCAAGTCAGTAGGTGGGCAAAAAGACAGTGATGTAGATATTACCGTAGTGTTCCATCAGCCCTGAGTGGATGACTTCAAATCTTCTCATATGCATTGTGAATCTACAAATATTTATGGACGGTCTAAAGATTTATCACGAAAACCAGTGATAGACATAATCTTTACCATTGCTCTTTGGAGAACTTTCATCCAATCCGACACTGCTAAATATTAATACCCAAGATTACAGCACAGGTTAATCTGACAGCAAGTTCAGTCGCTGTCACCATACCAGATCTGTGCCATGCTCCAAGGCCCTCAGTTCCTCCGACCTGCCATTCATGGTTGATGTCCTATCATCATTAATGGTTCCAAAACCCATCAGCTCACATTTTTCTGAATTCAACAGACATTCTCTCTGTTTCATATTTTCCCAAACTTACCAGAATAATCACACAGACTGGACCCAGGAAAGCCCAGAGAAATCCCGACTTTAGATCCAACCAACAACTGGGGAAAGAGTAACAAAATGTTGTTTCCAAATGACACTGTAAAATGTTTATACTTTGCACACACACAAGCGCACATGTACAGGCAGGCCGGCCTTAGGAGGTGCGGGGCCCAATTGGGAACAATTTTCATTGGAATATAAATATATAATTATAAATGAGTCATATTCAGGCACGTGTCGTGAGTAATATGACAATCAGTCGGCTTTCAAAAATCTTAAACCGTGCATGCGCAGATTGTTCTCTCCGTAAAAATAAAAAATAAAAATAAATGAAGTAACAATTCAATTTGCCCAAGGCTTCCAAATCTCCTTCTGCATTACTGAATGGGTGGGGGGTGGAGGGTAGTGGCAGGTGGAAAGATGGTGGGGAAAACGGGAGCACACCGGGACAGGTTGAATCTGTTGTCATCTTATTGAATGACTATACTAGTTCAAGGGACCAATTGGAGGAGAGTTCATTTCACAGCGTGTGGGGAGTCTAGCCAGGGGTAAAGTTGCGGGGAGGGCAGGAGCATTGAGAAGGAGGGGGTCGGGGTTCATGCCAGTAACCCACTCACTCACCGCTGCCGCGGCGCTCCGGGCGCGGAGCCACCGACATTGTGGCTGGGGAGGGAAGCAGCTCGCGTGGCTATGAGCGGCCGCCATCACCGGACAGGGGAACCAACTGCCATCTCAACGCCTTCTGCCGGCCCGCTCATCTCTGGCAGTGCTCTCCATCTAAACAGTGAGGGGACCAGCTCAAGAGCAAAGATCATAGAGCAGAGTCGGTCAGCGGGTGATGGATAACATCACAGTGGGCGGTGGAGCTTACTCCTGTGTCAACGCGAACAAGGGATCAATTGAGGTTACTCGCACTGACACATGGAGGAAGCTCCACCGCCCGTTGCCCAGTTATCCATCGCCCGCTGACCTGCTCTTGAGCTGGATGCTGGCATGATCCCCGACCCCCTCCTTCTCAATGCTCCTGCCCCTCCCCGCAACTTTACCCCTGGCCAGACTATCCACACACTGTGAAAGTAACTCTTTCACCCCCCCCCCCCCCACAGCAGCGCTGTCCTTTTACAGCCTCTTCCCACTTTACAGCCGCTTCCCATCAGCTGCTAGTAATGAGGGATAGACTTGACTATCCCTCAGTACAGCAACATTGTTCTTGATGTTGCTGTACTGAGGGATAACGAAGTCTATCTTTCTTGGCTGACAACCTAACCTTCGACCTCCAAGATGCAGGTACATTTTCTAGCAATGTTACAAAATTTTGAGATTTTAAAAATCAAGTCTGCAATTTATCCCATCAGATAAAGCATAAAAAGAAGTTTAATTTGACACCCAATATTACAAAATTTATGGCCATTTTCATACTCAGAAATTAGCATCTTGTTCCCTATTGCTTTTCCATTCTCAACACAAAAGCTGTGATCGAGGACAGTCAAAAGCCCATAACCTTCTTAAAAATTAAGAGAACTGAGTGAAATGTTCAGTTATTATAGATTGAAGCATTCTGAAACAAATATAAAACAAATATAAAACATCTTACTTGGATGACCTGAAATTAAAGCATATAATTAGTTAATTACCTAATTGTAGCTAATTACAAAATTGACCGTTGTGACGGAAATAGTAATAAACACCCAGACTGCCTTGAAAATTCAAAAATGTGATATTCTCAAGATCAGAACTTTAATATTATTGGATTATATGCTGGAAGTCCGTAACAGATAGGTAAATAAATTACAATTTCTAGCAATAGACCAGAGCAGTTGCTAGCTGGTACATTGGCATACCATAATCAATAGCATCATCATACTCCTCAGGTTGTAACCAATAAACAACTCTGTACACCTTGTTTTTCCTCAACTTTTCAATTTTGGCATTGTAAACTACAAGTTTTTGCTCTTCAAACCCCGCATGACATGCCTTTCTGCCCACTACTTTCCCATAAAGAATGTCCTGTAGATTACATTTCTAAAGAAATGATTTTTTTTAAAAATAGCCTAAAGTATTCAAATAACAAACTAATTCCATTCACACAAGAATATAACATGATTTTTAAATCTCACTGTCATGAATGTATATGCCAGATCAGTGATGGAAATGGGTTTGAGGAACTAGGGGTACGCTAAGGTCTGTGAGGCTGAGGTTGGGAAGGAAGGAGGTGGGCGGGGGGGGGGGGGGGGTCGGGGGGGTCGGTAGACGCTATATGCCCCCCATGAGAAATGTTATCTAGCTCTGAAATTGAAGATAGATAAAAGGCTGGAGTAGCTCAGCAGGACAGGCAGCGCAGCGACTGGAGAGAAGACCCTTCTTCAGACTGAACTGAACACTCGTCGTTGAGAGTACTTGTGATTGTCTGAAGAAGGGTCTCGACAAGAAACGCAACCCTCTCCCCATAGCCCCTGCCCGTCCCGCTGAGCCACCACAGACAGGGAGTTGAAGGTAGACACAGGGGGGTCCACCTTCAACTGCAGAGCCAAACAATAAACAGAGAGTGCTGGAGGAACTCAGCGGGCAAGGCAGCACCGGAGGGAACATATCACTTATTTCGCGAGCATTTCTAAACGTAGTTTCCAGTGACTGTTTGACGAAGTAACTAGCTTTGCCAGTAATACACAACGCACCACGTCTGAGGCAGGGTGTCCAACAGCGGAGGTCATGTTCACCGAAAACATTTATTATAAACGTGAAACCAACATACAAGGAAGGGTCCAAGGGTCACTGGGCCGAATAATGCTAGGCTACAGATAGACACAAAAAGCTGGAGTAACTCAACGGGACAGGCAGCATCCCCGGAGAGAAGGAATGGACAATTGTTCAAACACGTACGGCAGCCGTCAAATGCACCACTCTCCTTCCACCAGCACCCTGCCTCCACAGTCTACCTTCGATGTTCCAGCATCTGCAGTTCCTTCTTAAACACGATATCACTTATCAAGAGCCGCCACGGGCCAGGACTCCCCCCCCCCTCCCACCCAACAGAAAGGAACCGCAGATGCAGCCGTCACCGCAAAACGTCGAAGAAGAATTGCAGATCATGGAAAATCGAAGGTAGACAAAAATGCTGGAGAAACTCAGCGGTTGAGGCAGCGAAGAAATAGGCAACATTTCGGGCCGTGTCTGAAGAAGGGTCTCGACCCGAAACGTTGCCTATTTCCTTGGCTGCATAGATGCTGCCTCACCCGCTGAGTTTCTCCAGCAAAACGTCAATGGTTCCGGGAATGCCGAGGCAACAGGATGAGAGAGAGGGAGTGAGAGAGCTAGAGAGAGACGAGATGGGGAGCGGGAGAGAGAGAGCGAGAGAGCAGAGAGGGAGGGAGAGAGTGAAAGACAGAGAGACACAACGTGGGTCGGTAGGTAAATTGAATGACTAACCTGCTGCACACCAAGAAGCTCACCAAGAAGAAGCCCTCAATCATGATGGTGAGCTTTAAGAAATTCTCAATGTGTCATCAATGCATCGATCTACATTCCTCAGTAAATGAAATTGTGTTTTGAACAAGTATTAATGACGCCGCGTGAATTTTATTCAAAGGAACGGCGTCATTAATACTTGTTCAAAACACAATTACATTTACTGAGGAATGTGGATTGTTAACTACTGGCTGTGAACAAGTGCTACAGTAGTAGTTCACAAATCGTTTGTCTGATGGCCGTGCAGCGGTTGTTATCCATGTTCGTATTCTAAAAAAAATCCGTATGGCGAATGTTTTTTCAAAATCTTTCTTTAAAAAGCGAATTTGTATTTCCCTACGAAATACGGAAAATTAACGCAGGGCTCCCCTTAGGCGTGGGGCCCAATTGGGAGAAATCGGTCCATTCGGCTTCAGGCCGGCCCTGTGTACAGGTATGTTCCCACACCTTGCTGCTCAGACGGCCTCCCTGCCATGTGTGAGGCTCGGCAGGAATCGACTATTCCCGTCGTGTTTACATTGCTACCTCACTCAATTCTGTGTGGACCCATCTTGGCATTGTTGGTCTTCATAATCATTATCATACTTTATTAGCCAAGTATGTTTTGCAACATACGAGGAATTTGATTTACCATACAGTCAGACCAATAAAAATCACCAAGACACACAAAATACATTTTAACATAAACATCCACCACAGTGACTCCTCCACATTCCTCACTGTGATGGAAGGCAAAAACAAAGTTCAATCTCTTCCCTTCTTTGTTCTCCCATGGTCGCGGGCCTCGAGCCTTCTGGTCTTTGTCCTTGTGCTGCAGGGAGTTGTGGCTGGGGAAGGGCTTTATCATTTTAGCTATATCCTTTCCCTTGATGATTGTTCAGTGACCTTACCCCATCCATCTCCACTTCACCCCTCGTATCTGCCTCTCAGTCTCCCTATCCCACCCCAACTCACCTCACCCTGAGCCGCATGTGACCTCCTTGAGAACAAGTTGGGGCTGTTGGTGGAAAGCTCTTGTTCCATCCCTGGTAGACTATATTTACAATATACAACATATATTAACGATTTAGACAAAGGAATTAAATGTAACATCTCCAAGTTTGTGGATGACACAAATCTCGGTGGCAGTGTGACCTGCGAGGGGGATGCTATGAGGTGGCAGGGTGACTTGGATAGGTTGGGTGAGTGGGCAGATGCATGGCAGATGCAGTATAATGTGGATACATGTGAGGTTATGCACTTTGTTGGCAAAAACAAGAAGGCAGATTATCTGAATGGTGTCAGATTAGGAGAAGGGGAGGTGCAATGAGACCTGGGTGTCCTTGTACATCAGTCACTGAAAGTAAGCATGCAGGTACAGCAGGCCGTGAAGAAAGCAAATGGCATGTTGGCCGTCATAGCGAGCGGATTTGAGTATAAGAGCAAGTTGGTTCTACAGCAGTTGTACAGGGGCATGGTGTATTGTGTGCAGTTTTGGCCTGCTAATTTGAGGAAGGACATTCTATAGAGGGAGTGCAGTGTAGGTTCATCAGGTTAATTCGCGGGATGGCGGGACTGACAATGATGAAAGATTGGATCGACTGGGCTTATATTCACTGTAATTTAGAAGAATGAGAGGTTGTATTATATAAAACTGTTGAGGGATTGGACAGGCTAGATCCTGGAAAAATGTTCCCGATGTTTGGGGAGTCCAGAACCAGCGGCCACAGTTTAAGAAAAGGACTCATTTAGGACTGAGATGAGGAAAGACTTTTTCATCCAGAGAATTGTGAAATCATTGCATTCTCTGCTACAAAAGGCAGTGGAGGCCAATTCACTGGATGTATTCAAGAGAGAGTTGGATATAGGTCTTAGAGCTAATGGAATTAAGGGATATGGGGAGAAAGCATGGATGGGGTACTGATTCTGGATGATCAGCTATGCTCATATTGAATGGCAGTGCTGGCTCGAAGGGCCAAATTGCCTACTCCTGCACCTGTTTTCTATGTTTCTAGACAAACCACTGGAAGTTAATGTACTGGTGCAGGGGGCAGTCAGGTAGGCAAACTATGTTGCTTTGACCGCAAGAAAATTTTGTTTTAAGGCAGAACGGATAAGCCAGATAAGTACAGGCGAGTGAGCCTTTTGTCAGTGGTTGGGAAAATATTGGAGGGAGTTCTGAGGGACAGAATATATTTGGAAAGGCAGGATTGGTTAGGTGTGGTCAGCATGTATTTGTGTGGGGAAATTGTGATGGGGTTTTTCGAGGAGGCAACAGAGATTGATGAAGGAGGGCAGAAGATGTTGCCCATATGGACTTTAGCAAGACATTTGACAAAGCCCCACATGGTGGGCTGATCCAGAAGATTAAGATGCAGAGAATCCAGAAGATTTCAGTACATTGGTCGCAGGCAAGTGGGTCTATTGTAGCTGGGACATTGTTGGCCGGTGTAGGGGAGTTGGGCTGAAGGGCCTGATTCCACACTGTATCATCCTATGACTCTGACTCTGTCTGGGGCATAAACTGGAGCCACATTGCGCTTGGTGAGAGGATGCAGAGGGTAATGGTGAATGAGGTGTTTCTGACTGGGTGTGTATAAAGTGTTGCACCATAGGGATAGGTGCTGGGACCTTTGTTTGTAGTAAATAAATAGGCACGGCCTAGATGGATACAGCACTAAGGCAGGCAAATGGCATTCTTGTATTGTAGATGGATACATAGGTTGGCACAGACATAAAACATTGAACAAAGAACAGTACATCACTGAAAGAGACCTTCATCCCACCATGTCTGCACCGATCATGATGAAAACATAAACATTCCCATCTGTCTGCACATGGTCTGTATCCCACCATTCCCTATCTTCTTGTGTATTTGTTTCAATGCCCATTAAACATGCTATCACATCTGCTTCCACCACCTCCCCTGCACAAAGTACCAGGCACCCACCACACGCTGAATATAAAGGAGTTAAAGAAGGAACTGCAGATGCTGGAAAATCGAAGGTACACAAAAATGCTGGAGAAACTCAGCGGGTGCAGCAGCATCTATGGAGCGAAGGAAATAGGTAACGTTTCGGGCCGAAACCCTTCTTCAGACTTTAATTCTCTGAATATAAAGGAGATCTTTTGTGGGAACAGGTGACCAAAACTGAACACAATACTCTAAGTGTCTTGTACCAATGTCTTGTACAACTGCATTTTTTTAATAAACATCTTCGCTATCTATTATATCACCCAGTTCAGTGTCATCTACAAACTTACTCATCATGCCTTCACAATTCTCTGGCATGTCACTAGTCACAGACCTCCATTCTGAATGAGAACCTTCCACCATCACCCTCTGCTTCCTTTCACAAAGCTAATTCTCTATCCAGTCAGTTGGCTCTCCCTGGATCACATATGATCTAATGATCCAGTGCAGCCTACTATACAGAACCTCATCAAATCTCTTGCTGAAGCCAATGTAGACAATGTCTGTGGCTTTGCCCTTTTCAGCCTCTTTGATTACTTAAAAATTTAATTAGATTGGTAAGTCACACTCTTCCATGTACCTAACCATGCAGACTAGCCCTGATTAGCTCCTGTCTAATGCATATATATCCTATCCCTCAGAATACTCTCTTCCTTCGAGCCCTTCTTAAATAGAGACACACCCTTCAGCCTTGCGGCACCTCACCTGTGTGGTAAGGTGTTGGCACTCGAGGCCCTGAGCTGTAGGGAATGGTTGAGCAGGCTAGATCTTTATTCCGTGAAACTCAGTAGATAGAGGGGTGATCTTGTGGAGGTGTATGACATCATGAGGGGAATAGGTAAGGTGAAAGCATATCTAGAGTTTATCTAGAGTACGAGAATCAAGAACCAGGCAACATTTGTTTCAGGTGAGAGGGGAAAGATAGGAACCTGAGGGGACTTTTCACAGAGAGGGTGGTGGTTACATACAACGGCCTGAAAGAGTGGATAGTTGAGACAGGTACTGTAATAAAATGTAAAAGACATTTGGACAGGTACATGGACAGGAGAGATGTACCAAACATGGACAGGTTGGACTAGTGCAGATGGGGCATCTGGGTTGGCATGGGGTAGTTGGGCCAAAGGGCCTGTTTCTTTGCTGTATGACTCTCTGACTCTAATATCAACGCACCCTCCTGAATCTCAACATCATCCATGCCCTTTGTCTTGGGGAATGCTAATGTTAAGTACACATTAAGAACCTTGTCCATTTCTCTGGCTTCAGGCATCAATTCCCACTTTTGTCCTGGAGTGGACCTACCGTTTACCAAGTAACCCTTTCTCTTTACATACAAAATGCCTGGAAACTCTCCTCGACCCTATTTGCCAAGCTCCTTTTACTCATCCTAATTCTAGTTTAAATATTTTCCTGATTTCATCGTATTCCTCAGGAACCATGACTGATTTCTGTTTCCTTTGATTGTGGGCCAAAGGTCCCATTTCTGTGCAGCACATCTCTGAATCTAAGACACAAATATGTGGGTGCATCAGCCAGGTTTCCATATCCAAGGAAGACAACACTTCCGACGTACTGAGTGAAATGAAGGTTCACCTGTTCGATGCCTGGAGCGAGACCTGCAGACTGGGCCTCTACTCTCCAGAGTTCAGAAGAGTTGGATAGAATAGATGCAAGGATAGTATTTCCCCTGGCAACCAGGGATCATAATTAGAGTGGCTAATGAAACTGTTGCCTCAGTTCCAGAGACCAGGGTTTGATCCCGACTTTGGGTGATGCCTTTGTGAAGTTTGCACGTTCCACCTAAATCCACGCAAATTCCCTTTGGGTGCTGCAGTCTCCATCAACATCCCAAACACGTGTAGGTTGATAGGTAGCTGTAAATTATCCCATGAATGATAGCATAGAACATGGAACAGTACAATACAGGAATGGGACTTGGGGATCTGGAGCAGTTGATGGACATTTTGGGAAGAGAAAGAGGGATCAGTGTAGGATTGGGATAAATGGGTGCTTGATGGTTGACCTCATGGGATGAAGGGCCTGTTCCCATGCTGTATGTGGAGATGGGAAGAAATATCTTCACTTAGTGGGTGGAGAACCTTTGCAATCCTCTCCCCAAGTGGGTTTTGCAGGCTCAGTCGCTGAGTGTTTTCAGACAGAGATGGATATCCAGGATATGGGGAAAATAGGGTCAGTGCAAAAAAATGGTCCTGAGGTTGTAGGTTGGTCAAGGTCCAACTGAATGTTAGAATAGGTGCAAGGGGTCGAATGGCCTCCTCCGGCAACCATGTTTATTCCTGTCACAGAAACTCAATGTGCTCTGAGTGCAATGTCTGCAAAATAAATGTACAGTTTTCGTACTTACTACTTGTCTGTTCCATATCCCTGGGAAAACACGGCTGCTGAGATGCCAACAGTAATCAGGGGGCAACCGTAGCCAAACAAGTACATGTACGTTGGTCTCATACTCTTTGCATTGAAGACTTTCACCAGCATGAGGTAAAGCTGCACACCTTCCATGAGCATCCAGGAAAAACAGGCCAGGAAGAAATAATGCAGGAATCCAGCGATGACGGCACAAAGATTCTGGAAGTGATGCAAGAGAACAACAAGGGATTAATGAGCCTGAGCTGGGCTGCACAGGGTGGTAAACTGGCTGGTTCACTGGGTCGATTTACTGGGCCTGCGCGCTGAGTCAGTATATTGGGTTGGTATACTGGGCCGGTACACTAGGTCATTACACTGGATCAGTGCACTGGGCCAGGACACTTGGTTGGTTGTACACTGCAATTTCAGTTTAGTTTATTGTCACGTGTACCGAGGGACAGTGAGAAGCTTTTGTTACATGTTAACCAGCCAGCGGAAAGACAATACATGATTACAATTGAATCTGTTCACTGTGAGCCATTCACAGTGTGTGGATAAATGATAAGGGAAAAAAGGGATAATGCATTGGTAGGAAGATACATTTCACTAACCACTCAAGTTAAAGGCCTGTCGCACGAGTCTGCGGTCATTGGCGGCGAAACAGGAACTATCTACCGCTCCTGGGCCGCCAGAAACCGCGGGCTCGGTCAAACGCACAATTCCGGGGCCGTGCGGCGTTGTTCCCAACACCGCACGGTGCTAAAATAAAACCAACACTGTTCAAAAATATTTTCCTACCGCACAGCCGCCGCCATTGATGCACGAGTGCGGCACGGCCGCCGCCACAGCCGCCGCCAGTGTGGCACGAGTGCGGCACGGCCGCCGCCACAGCCGCCTCCAGTGTGGCACGAGCGCCGTGAGTAGAACCTTCACCGCCACAGCCTCCGTCAGTGAGGCCCGTGTGCGGCACGGCCGCCGCCACAGCCGCCGCCACAGCGCCGCGATCAGCACGGCCGCCGCCACAGCGCCGCGATCAGCACGGCCGCCGCCACAGCCCCGCAGATCCGAAATGACGTCATCGCAGTCGGCCCGCCCATTTTTTTTACTTACCGCAAGCTCGTGGGACCAGCCGTACTTAGATCACTCGGCCCCCGCGCAGTATCCGTGTGGCGTTCCCGCGGCATAGGCTCGGCGCTCTCGCCGTTGCCGTGCGGTCCCTTCTACCGGCGACGCCACGCTTCACCGCCGATGACCGCAACACCGTGAGACAGAGCCTTTAGACTAACTGCCTGTAGTTTCCTATCGTCTCCCTTGCTCCTTTTCTAAAGTAGCATGGATTCTGTTTGGTCCCCTCCAAAGTGGCAACTCCATTATGTTGAATTCTGGAGACAGCATCAATGCACTCACTATTTTCACTGACTTCCGTTGGTCTGTTTCCGTGCTGGATGACGTTCTGTAAGGTTTGTCGTTTATATTGATCAACGACTTCCTCATCACCAGACTGCAATCAGTCCAGATTGCAACAACACTTGCTCCTCGATGGCCATCAACACAGGGCACCTCAGGGCAGTGAGCTCAATCCCCTGCTCTACTCACTTATTTCTACTGTGAAATTCTTACATGGCAGCCATAACAGCTGTGTAAACACAGAACTCATAGGTAATACAACAAACAAAAGTTCAATAAATTACAAAAAAGCAACATTAGTGCAAAACAAAAACTGAAATTACTTGGTGCAATCAAGACAGTTCATAGTTTGTAGTTTAGTTGGAGTTTGTAGTGTTCAAATGCCTGAAGGTTGTTGGGAAGAAGCTGTTCCTGAACAGCCTGAGGTCATAGTTTCAGACTCCCAAACCTTTTCACAATGGGGGAAGTGAAATGAGAGCGTGGCCAGGTGGTGTGGGTTCTTGATGATACTGGCTGCCTCTTTGAGGCAACGCCTCCTATAGATCACTTCAATGGTGGGGAGGTCAGTACCCATGATGGACCAGGCTGTGTTCACCATTATTGTGTTCTCCTTTGTTCCTAGGTGTTCAAATTGCCAAACCAGTCCATAACGCAACCAGTCAACTTCAGGAAAGCTAGGGATCCATGAACCTGTCTTCATTAATGAGGCAACAGAACAAAGAGTCAACAGCAGACACAAAATGCTGGAGCAACTCAGCAGGACAGGCAGCATCTCTGCGGAGGAGGGATAGGTGACATTTTGGGTCGAGACCGTTCTTTAGACTGAAGGGTCTCGATCCGAAACTTCACCTAGTCCATTTCGCCAGAGATGCTGCCTGTCCCACTGAGTTACTCCAGCATTTTGTGTCTACCTTCGATTTAAACCAGCATCTGCAGTTCTTTCCTACACAAAGTGTCAACAGCTTCAGGTTCCTGGATGTGTGTATCTGTGAAGGCCTGTCCTGGGCCCAGTGTATTGATGCATCACAAAGAAAACTCATCATTGTCTTTACTTCCTCAGTAGATTGAAGAGATTCCCTATGTTGAATACTTTTTTGAATTCTCTTCTGTGGCAGAGAGCTCTCTAACATGGAGTTATAGAGTCATACAGTGGCGGCGCTGCCTTGCAGCTGCGGCTCGCCTGCAGTCCGTTTGTCTTTTCTTTTTTTGTTTTCTTTTGTCCCGTTGTTGCGGTTTGTTTTGGTTTATTTTAGTTGTGTATGTGTGGGGGGGTGGGAGAAGCATGTTTTTTGGCTCTTCCTTCGGGGGGATGCGACCTTTTTTGCCGTATCCCCCGTCTCCGTCTCCGTCTGCGCTGAGGCCTATCGCGGAGCTGGCGGCCATCATCTGGGACCGACCTCGGGGCTCGGGAGGCAGAGCTGGCCGACTTCGGGGCTGTGGTGGCGTTGCGACCCGACTTCCGACCCGACTTCGGAGCCTCTGAGGCTCGGCGAGGGCCAGTGGACGACATTGTCGGGAGCTCGCAGGTCACAGGTTGGTGACCTGTTTTTCCGTAGCTCCCGCAACAACAGCTGCGTCCGCTGGACTGGAGAGAGGCAGCTTCGGCAGCTTCGACCGCCCTGGGCCGCGGAGTTTGAACGGGCCCGTTCGGATTCAGCCGCGGGACTTACTTACCATCACCCGGCGGGGTCACAACATCGGAGGCCTGGATCGCCTCAGCGCAGAGGGAGAGCAAGGAGGGAAGAGACATGGACTTTGGGACTTTTTGCCTTCCATCACAGTGAGGAGGTGCCTGGTGGACTCACTGTGGTGGATGTTAAACTGTGTTGAGTGTGTATTTTTGTAATTTATTCTACGTTATGACTGCAGGATAAACCATTTCGTTGCACTGAAAAGTGCAATGACAATAAATTGAATCAAAATCAAATCAAATCAAATACAACATGGAAACAGGGCCTTCGGCCCAAGAGCATATTTCAAACAACTTGCTTCATCTGCACTAGTCCCATGAGCCAGTGATAACAGAAAATAGACAAGAGGTGCAGGAGTAGGCCATTCGGCCCTTTGTGCTAGCACCACCATTCAGTGTGATCATGGCTGATCATCCAAAATCAGTACCCCGTTCCTGCCTTCTCCCCATATCCCCTGACTCCACTATCCTCAAGGGCCCTATCTAGCTCTCTCTTGAAAGTATCCAGAGAACTGGCCTCCACCATCCTCTGAGGCAGAGAATTCCACACTCACAACTCTCTGTGTGAAAAAGTTGTTCCTTATCTCCGTTCTAAATGTCTTACCCCTTATTCTTAAACTGTGGCCGCTGGTTCTGGACTCCCCAACATCGGAAACATGTTTCCTGCTTCTAGCGTGTCCAATCCCTGAATAATCTTATATGTTTCAATAAGATCCCTTCTCATCCTTCTAAATTCCAGAGTATACAAGCCCAGATGCTCCATTCTATCAACATATTACAGTCCCGCCATCCCGGGAATTAACCTGGTGAACCAACGCTGCACTCCCTCAATAGCAAGAATGTCCTTCCTCAAATTTGGAGACCAAAACCGCACACAATATGTCAGGCGTGGTCTCACTAGGGCCCTGTACCACTGCAGAAGGATCTCTTTGCTCCTATACTCAACTCCTCTTGTTATGAAGGCCAACATGCCATTCGCTTTCTTCACTGCCTGCTGTACCTGCATGCTTGCTTTCAGTGACTGATGAACAAGGCCCCCAGATCCCGTTGTACTTTCCATTTTCCGAACTTGACACCATTTAGGTAATAATCTGCCTTCCTGTTTTTGCCACTTTACCCTCCTCTAAATCTTTCCCTTCCATGGCATATACATATAGTTATGTTTCCTGCCTCAACTACCTCCTCTGGCAGCTTGTTCCATATACCCACCATCCTCTGTGTAGAAAAAAATTGCCCTCAGGTTCCTATTGAATGTTTGCCTTCTCACCTTAAACCTATGTCATCTGGTTCTTGATTCCCATATTCTAGATAAAAGACTATGTGTTCATCCTAATTAAACTCCATTGGTCCACTTACCCAGATGATTATTGACAACCGTATTTACTATATGATACCACCTATTTTAATGGCATCTTCAAACTTCCTAATCATGCCTTGCATATTCTCATACAAATTGTTAATATAAACTACAAACAGAATGGGCCCCTCATCGATCCGTGAGGCACACACTCCCTGATCATACCCACAAAACCAATTCTATATCCAGTTAGACTCAAAAGGCTGGGGTAATTTCGCGAGTCAAACCGCATCTCTGGAGAAAAGGAATAGGTGACGTTTCGGGTCCAGTGTGAAAAAGGGTCTCGACCCGAAACGTCACCCGAAACGTCGCCTATTCCTTTTCTCCAGAAATGCTGTCTGACCCGCTGAGTTACTCCAGCTTTTTGTGTTTAACTTTGGTTTAAACCAGCATCTGCAGTTCCTTCTTACACATTCTATATCCAGTTAGCTGGCTCTCCCTGGATCCCACGTTATCGAACCTTCCAGTGAAGCCTACGATGGAGAACCTTAGACGAGGCCCTGCTAAAGTCCATAGAGACTATTGATACAACTCTGCCCCCAACCTTGGTTATTTCATTAAAAAAATCAAAAACAACCCCCACCATTCCAAATGCATCTTATCCCTCAAAATCCTCTCCTGTAACTTACCTACCACAGATGTTAACTTCATTAGTCTACAGTTCCAAGGTTTTTCTTTGCTGCTCTTTTTAAATAGTGGCACAACATTAGCCACCTTCAAGTCTTCTGGCACCTCACCCTTGTCTAATGATGATTTATATATCTTAGCCAGGGCTCTTGCAGTTTAATCTTCAGCATCCCAATGTATCCTTGTATATATCTGATTAGCACCAGGAGAGTTATCTACCTTCATACGTCATAGGATGTTTAGCCCTTCCTTGACTGTAATGCAACTGTCCATTAAGTTTCAAAGCTCCCAAGTGTTCATAAAACACAGATCAGTGCAGCACAAGGACAGGCCCTTCGTTACATGATGTCTGTGCTGAGCATGATGCCAAGACTATCCCTTATCTATCTGCGAATAATCCATATCCCTCCATTCCCTGCATATCCATATCTCCAGTCAAAAGCCTCATAAATGCCATTATTGTATCTGCCTCAACCACCGACCCTGGCAGTGCAATCCAGGCACTAACCACCCTCTGTGTAAAACAAAAGTTGCCCAGTGGATCTGCTTTAAATTTTGCCCTTTCACCTAAAAGCTATGCTCTCTAGTATTTGATTTCTTTCATCCTGGGACAAAGGTTCTGACTGCCTGCCCTATCTATGCCTCTCATCATTTTATGTACATCCATCAGGTTTTCCCGCAGCCTCGGCATCCAGAGAAAACAATCCAAGTCTGTCCAACATCTCCATGTAGCTAATACCCCCTAATCCTGGCAACAATCTGGTAAACTTCCTTTGCCCCCTTTCCAAAGCCTCCACATCGTTCCTGCAATAGGGCGACTAGAAATGCACACAATATTCCAAATGTGGCCTCACCAAAGTCCTATGAACTGGTGGGGGGGGCGCAGTCCTGTAGGTGTGGGGGGGGGGGGGGGGGCACCGTCCTGTATGGGTATGGCTGCCCAGCCTGCAGCTGTCTGTTTTCTCATCTCTTTTTTAAAATTTTTAGTGAGTCAAGTGTTTTGTTTTTGGAGGTCTATTCTTTTTTATGTGGGGGGTGGGGGAGGGGGGGTAAGGGGAAAACTGCTTTTCAGGGTCCTACCTGGTCGGGGAGGCGGCTTCCACCGAGCAGCAACTTTGACCCATCCTCGCGGCCTACCATCGGGGCCTGGAACGGCGTTTCCTGTCGGGAACGGCCAGAACCTCGGCTTCGGGGGCAGCACATCGCTGGAGCGCTATCGCGGAGCGGGCGATGCCTTGCCCGGGTCACCGCGCTGGAACTCCGGTATGCTGGGACCGCCGATAAAAACATCGCGGAACTGCGGGCCTGTCGAGCGGCCAGCTGCGGGCGGCGGCGCAGAACTTTACATCGGGAGCCTGGGATATCTTGCCGAGATCACCAGTGGTGGAGCTCCATCCAGCGCGGCCTGTCGGCTTCGGAAGCCGCGGTCTCAGGCAAGGAAGCGGCCGTTTCCAGTCATCCCAAGCCGCTGAGAGGATTATCCCGAAGCCGGAGCACCATCATCCGGCGAGAAGGGCCTGGAATATCGGGCCTCTATAAAGGCCTCAATAGGCCCGACAATGGGTGGACAAGGGGATGAGGACTGGACTTTGTGTCTTCCCTCATAATGGGAACCATTGGGGGGGGGGATGATTTTATGTTTAAATTTCTTTATTATTGTTATGTTGTATTGTTTTTAATGTGCTGCAAATTGCAATCCGCATTTCACTACACCAATTGGTGTATGTGACAATAATGAACCTTTGAACCCTTTGAAGCTGTACCATGATTTCCTGAGTCTTATACCCAATGCCTGACCTATGAGGAGACAAACGTGGTCGATAAGGGTAGGGTGGCGGATGTTGTCTACATGGATTTTAGTAAGGTGAACTTGCACTTGGGCATTGTCTTCAGTTTAGGAAAGATTTCATTAAGCTGACGCAAGATAACAAAGTGGGTTTATGAAGATGTTGTTGAGACCCAAGTTCTAGAGCTACAGAGAGAGTTGGGCAGGCTAGGGCCTTAATCCTTGGAGGACAGGAGGCTGACGGATGATCTTACAGAGATGTATAAGGTCATGGGGAGAAGATAGAGTGAATGTTTAGTTGAGTTTAGAGAAACAGCATGGAAACAGGCCCTTCAGCTCACCGAGTCCACATCGACCATCGATCATCCCTACGCTAATCCTATGTTATACTACACACTAGGTGGAATTTACAGAAGCCATTCACGAACGTCTTTGGAATGTGGTTGGAAACCGGAGCACCCACATGGTCACAGGGAGAACGTACAAACTCCACAGAGACAGCACTCGTTGTCAGGATTGAACCTGGGTTTCCGGCGCTGTGAGGCAACAGCTCTAACGCTGCGTCACTGTGCTACCCCTGCACAGTTTTTTTTCCATCAGGCATTTGACAACTAGAAAGCTTAGGTTTAAGGACGGATGGGAAAGAGTTAATAGGAAACTGAAGGACAATGCTTTCACACAGAGGGTGCTGGATATATGGAACAAACTGCCAGAGGAAGTGGCGAGGCAGCATTTATGAAGCTCAATGTCCTTTTATAAACTGTGCTGGGTTGTAGCAGGCACCTGCTGCTGACCACGGTTCAGTACAATATGGGCGAGGACAACTTTCTCTCACTGGCCTTCTCTATCTCTACAGCTGAGTTGGTTTGTGCGCACGTGTGGTTTTCACCAGTTCTGCTCTGACAGCTCTATATCTATGGTCTATTTTGAGATGCGGAGAAAGTGATGTTATCATCCTGGGTGGACCAAACCATACACTAAATGAAACTTGCTACTTGCTGTAAAATCTTACAGATCGCTTCGAGAATGCAGAAAAAATGAAATAACAAGTACTGAACCAGATCCTTTTATGATTCATCATGTTGCAGAATGACAACACATATCTTCATATATGTAGTACAGCTGATGTATAGAAACATTTCTGAATCACTCACAGTAGAATTAAAGTAGTTCAACAATGTTTCTCACAGATCTTGGGACAGTTCAAGTCATGGAGTCGTAGAGTCGTACAGCACGGAAACTGGCCCTTCAGCCCAACTTCCCCATGAGTACCCAGATGCCCTATCTGCACTTGTTCGCATTTGGTCCATGTCCCTCGAAACCTTTCCTATCCAGGTATCTGTCTAAATTTTGTTCAAATGTTGTTACAGTATCTGCCTCAACTACCCCTCTGGCAGTCCAGTCTGCTCCATATATCTACCTCTGTCTGTATGAAAAAGTTGCCTTCCAGATTCCTATTAAATGCCCTCTAATCTGAAAATGATGTCCTCTGGTTTTTGATTCCACTACTCTGGGGAAAAGACTCTGTGTATTCACCTCTATTTCCCCCATGATCTTATACACCTCCATAAGATCACCCTTCAGCCTCCTGCGTTCCAAGGAATCAAATCCGAGCCTGCCCAACTTCCCTCCATAGCTCAGGCCTCCAAGTCCTGGCATCACCCTTGTAAATCCTCTCTGCACTCTTTCCACCTTAACAACATCGATCCTATGCTGACAAAAACTGAACACAACTCTCCAAATGTGGCCACACCAACATCTTGAACAATTGTAATATAGACACTGTCCCCTACTGCCAATTTATCTTTAAATCAGCTCCCAAGAGGAGGCTTTCCATCCTAGGATATCCGAGATGTCCTCTTTCTGTCGTAAATGTGGATTCCCCCTGCTGTCATAGACAGATCCCTCACCTGCGCCTCCTCAGTGTCCCTTAGTTTTGCTCTTCCCTCTCCTTCTCCCCAGACTGAACAAGAATAGAGTTTCCCTGGTCCTCACCTTTCACACCACCAGCTTCAACATCCAACACATATTTTTCTGACATTTCCACCACCTCCAATGTGATCCCATGTAGTTACATCTTCCCATCTCCACCCCTTTCTTCCTTCCACAGATACAGCTCCCTCTTCTATTCCTTGGTTCACTCATCCCTTCCCACCCAAATCACCCGCTTCCCAGGTACCTTCCCTGTAACAGCAGGAGATGTAACACCTGTCCCTATAGCTCTTCCCTCACATCAACCCTGGACCCCAGCAATCCTTCCAGTTGAGATAAAGTTGAGTCATGTGACCAACCTCATCTTCTGTGTGTAGGAAGAAACTGCAGATGCTGATACACAAAATCATCACCCATTTCTTCTTTCCAGAGATGCTGTCTGTCCCGCTGAGTTACTCCAGCTTTTTGTGTCTAATTCTCTGTGTTCCAGATGTGGCCTCCTTTACATCGGCGAGACCAAGTGTAGAATCGTTTGACTGTTTCGCTGAACACTTGCGCTCGTATTAAACCATGGCCTACTGGATTTCCCAGTTGCTAATCATTTTATCTCCCCTTCTTGTTCCTACACTGACCTTTCTGTCCTGGGCCTCCTCTATCGCCATCTGGTTCTTGATTCCCCTATGCTAGATAAAATACTATGTACTCATCCTAATTTTACTTCGGAGTTACGTGAGTGATTACGTCAATCGGCATGCGCGTCATTACATCTGTCGCATGGCGCAGAGACCAGCTCGGAGGACAGAGCTCCTCCAGCGGTAAGTTTAAAAAGCCTCAGGTAAGTGTTAAACTTAGTGTGAGGTCGGGCTTCTGCGCTTGTTAATTCTTGTTGCAGGAGGTCAAGTCCAAGCATGGAGAAGTCGTTGCGAGCAAAGCGAGTCGTTTAGAAAATTACCAAGGACCGCGGGATTGCGGGTAGCGGACGTCCGCCTAGCTCATCTACTGAGTCGCCAGTTGTTAAACCAGCGACCGCAGGCTTGGGGTCTGAGGACACCAGGGCTACGCCGGTAGGGCGTAAGGCCACCAGCAATTCTGCACGGCCGATAGACTCGGACGAGTCCGGTCGGGAAGGTTCTCCTCCAGGAAGAGATACCGTGTATGGGTGGTTATCGACAGTGGAGCACCTGTTGGGGAGGATGCTCCATCAAGAGCACAGGTCTCTCCAAGAGCCAGCGCCAGCAGCGCCTATTACAGGGCTGCCTAATGTCTCCCTCAAGGAGGAGGTGAGCATTCTGGGTCAGAACAAATCTGACGCCGACTCTGAGGGGTTAGCATTGGAGGCTGCCCCGAGGGACGAAAGTCATGAGCTGGAGGTCCCATTCCTGGCAGCGAGATTTGCCGTCCTGACAGATTCGGGAGAGCCGCTGGGTGAGGATTTGGCTGCCACAATAAATTATCTAGCCTCACACCAGCTCCAGGAGCTCACTATGGATGCAACAGCCCGGAGATATGATACACCGGCTAATTGTATTTGGCTGAACATGCCAGCAGTAAATCATGCCATCTGGGGCCGCATGGGAGTAGGCATCAGGGCACCGGAGATTAAGTTGCAGAGGGTACTGAAGCTACTGGCTTCCGGCATTATGGCGTTTGGGAGGTCGGTGGATGGGGGGAACCGGTTTGAGATTCAGCAGGGTGCCCTGGCTCTCATGTGCATTGGGCACTTTGAGATAAACTGCCTTAGAAAGAGCGCCATCAGCCCTACGATTAATCCGAAATTCGCTGCCCTCTGTACGCCCAGCAACGTCCAGCCCCCAAATCTTTTATTTGGAGAACACCTCGCGAAGTGGGTGAAGGAATTGGACGACGAGGCAAAGACTGTGGGGCTCATTAAAGTGCCAATCACCGGCAGACCCGTGCGGAGGCAGCAGCACTACAAGCGGTTTGCCGAAACCGGGGCCAGGCAAGGACTAAGTCGGCCATTCAATGTGCGCAACTGCCACACTCCTGCAGGAGCACGAACAACTATGCCGTTTCCCACCAGAGCCAGGGGACAAAAAACTCCACTGGTAACCATGGAGGTAGGTGGGTCTGGTGCTTGTAGAAACTTATTCAGTGAGAGTTACCTACCAACTGGGGGGAGGTTACACTGGTTTCTAAAAGAATGGTATTGGATAACATCCGAATTGTTTATACTGCAAGCGATACAGGGGTTTAAAATTGAACTAATTTCTAATTTGTGTCCACCTACACAACATTCACTGAGGAGGGCACTTGTTTTCTCACAAAAAGAGAATTTGGAGGTTCAGGCTGAAATTCAGAAATTGTATCTCAAAGGTGTAATTGAAAAGACAGATTGGCAACCTCACCAATTTGTATCTAACATTTTCCTAGACCAAAGACAGATGGTGGTAGTCGGATCATTTTGGACCTGATGGACCTTAATCCGTTTGTGCAGTATAGGCATTTCAAGATGGAAACTGTTGCCACTGCCAAGCAATTGGTTTCCAGAGGGTGTTATATGGCATGTATAGATCTTAAGGATGCATATTACTCAGTGCCTGTTCATAAAGACCAACGGAGGAATTTGAAATTTAGTTGGATGAGGCAGTTGTGGCAAGTTAAAGCACTGCCTAATGGGTTAACCTCAGCCCCTAGATTATTTACAAAACTGCTGAAACCAGCATTGGGGCTACTCCGGGTTCAAGGTCATATTGTAATGGCTTATTTAGATGATATCTTAATAATTAGGGAACTCGGGAAGCAGCTGGGTTATCTGTTTCCGCTGTTAAACTCATGTTTGAGAGTCTGGGGTTTCTAAGTCATCCAACTAAATCAAATTTGATACCGGTTAAAGTTATTGATTATCTGGGCTTCACAGTTAATTCAACTCACATGTCTGTAACTCTACCCAAGGGCAAGAGATTAGATTTAATAGTAAGATTAAACGAGAACTTACCAGTTTGAGGTTTGATCTTTATTTCATGAGGAGTTACGTTGAGGACGTGAATAACCCGTCCAGACCGCACACGCGTCAATCTTCAAAGCAGCGGAATGAAATCACAGACAACAATTACTGAAGTATGATAGTAAGATACGTAAAGACTGGAACTACCAGCTTGATCTTTATGAGGGTGGGAGCGGAGGGCACGTAGTCCCTCATCGTAACTCTTCATAAAATAAAGATCAAACCTCAAACTGGTAAGTTCTCATTTAATCTTACTATTTTACTTCAGAGTCACGTGAGTGACTGCGTGAAGATTTCAAAGCTCTGTGATTTCACGCCGTAGATTCAAATCCAGGAGCTTACTGCATTGATTGACTCTAAATAATAAAACAATCAACAATGCACAACCACAACATGGATGCAACCAGTTAATGGTTAATTTATCACCATAATAGTAACCCCTTTATCACAAGAGGAATATTTAATACTAAATCCAAAATACCACCACCAAATAACCACAGGTATTATAATCTCCTTATGGTAATACTTTTGAAATTCTTTCACTTATGCCTGCAGCCGCGAGGATATGTTCTATTAGAACATCCAATTCCTTGGCCATCAATGTTGATGGTGCCCTGGTGAAATAAGATTTAAATTTGTCAGTATCAATACCTGCATCAAGCAACACCTGCTTCAGCCATTTTTTAAATAATCTGAACCGACACTTTCTTATGCAGCTATTTATGGCTAATAAAATACTGATACTGAACCTCTTTAAGGTTCTGGTGGCTTCAATCTAACATAGTAAATGTGATACCACACATAGACGTGGATCCTTAGGATATGCTGAAAACCCCAACTTACATCCTGTGATTCCAGGTCTACTCTGTTTAAGCAAATCATAGACATAGAACACAATAGTATCTGTTGCTCTTTCCATCATGTCTATTCCTAGTTTCTACAATGTTTGCACTCTCTGTGCTAAAACCAGTGCCCTGAGCTGGCCCACCTTAATGGTAATTCAAGCCAAGGACAGCACTGTAATAGGAGTCCATTAACGAATCATAACATATCTCTTACATTCCAGATTATTGTATACCTGTGTCTAGGAGGCTTAGAATTGAAAATTCCTTTCATAAATCTGCAGACCAAAGGGTGTAACCCTACAAGATTTTATTCTGATTCCTCCATAGATATGCAGTAAAGGCACTCCTTGCAGTATTCATAGCACTATAGCTTAACTGCTAATAACATAAAGAGTTTACAGAAACTCTAACACTACTGATATGTCTATAGTGTGACATGTAATATTCTGCTTTAAGCAGAATATATCCCATTTCCTTATATAAGAAATGTACTACTTCTGGGTAATATCCCTCCAGGTTGCAATAATATCCACAGTACAATCTGATAGTCCTCTTCCGATATATGGCACTCCTTAGAATCTGCAAATCAACAAACCAATACGATTATGTAAAGGATGTGAATCATCAGTTATAGGGTGCACAAACTGATTAATTCTGTTTGGGAAATCATAAGAGGCTTTGTGATCATTTTTAACACCTGAGGGTACCATGGTTTTGTAGATCCAATCTGGTACCACCAATACTCCCGAAGCAGAGTCCTGTTTGCTCTTCTGTATATACTGTTAAATGAGACAAAATGGAGAAAATGTATACAAACATTCTTCCCCAATGCAGCGAGAAACATCCACCGCTATTGCCCCAGGATCAGGTTTCCATGACATATATTTAGGTAATTGGTTGTTAAGTCTGGATACAAACAAGTCATCAATCGTGCAACAATATTATTAAATTTGTCACGATCCAACATCCATTCTGTATTATCATTGATTTACATGACCTTGAGTCTTCAACTATATTAAATCTACCTCGTAGGTAGATTGCCAATCAAATATTTCTGGTAAACGCCAGGTCCAGATCACATTAGCCAGTCTAATAAAAGATTCTGACTCATACCACTCGAATGATTAACATACGTTCTATTCCGTAGTGTCAATCTAACCTAAACATGCAAACTTTGCATATAAGAGCAATAAGCTTTAGGCCATAAATGTTCCTAAAACTTTCATTAATGATCCCTTGTTATTGGATCAAAGGTACTTTCTTCACATTCCATGTTTCTCCACAGCTGGAAATACTTATAAGTATGACCTCAAATTAGAGCACTACAATTAGTGTGTAGCATAATGGAAGGTGTTCAACCAGAATCTCTCTGGAGGCATTTGAGACACTCCTGATTCATTATAATATTCCAGTAATAACTACAACCGGCAAATACATGGCCTGGCAAAATTGCCCTAAATTGTATTATCCATTCCTCTATCCATGCTTACTGTAAATGCTGATAATGCAGCAGTCTAAATTCTACAGCTGAAAATAAGCAATAGTTTGCAAAGTAGGCTTGCTTCCTGCCTAATTAAGGGTTGATGCTCTGTAATGAGCTTAATACAACTTCCAATTAAATGCCTAATTTAGGGTTGGTGCTCTATAATGAGCTTTATACAATGGTTGGTGCTCTATACTGAGCTTTATACAACTTCCAATTAAATGCAGCCTTAATCCATAGGCGGAATCACAAACATGTGTTCTCATTTAATGATGGAACCCAAATAATCAATAACTGTGTTTGGTAATTGTTTAGATTTATCTGGATGGTTAATAAATCTCCAAAGTGAGCTTGATCCTTAACACTCATGGTTCTGTTGTAGTCTGAATGTTTCCTACAACCAGAATATAGAAATAGGCCATTACCAAATGGCCCTGAGTTCTTAGTAATGCTAAGAATAGATCCAACAACCTGGCAAATAGTCTCAGGGCTGAGACTAAACCTTAATACAATGCTTTAAATTGCCATAATTGACTCATCCAGTTAAAATTAAAAATATCTATTATTATTTACCATATACAGTCACACAGTAAAATGCATTTTCTTGAAATTGGCTGCATAACATTGACAAATGTTACCAACTGTATATTATACTGTACAAAAAAGGGTTAAAACTTGTCAGATCTAGAATAATTCTACACCCACCATCCTTATTTGCTCTCATAACATATTTGGCATCAATTGATGGTGATGGTGAACTGACTTCTTAATCATCCCTTTTTCACAATATTTCATGTTTTGTCTGAATCTACATATTCTCTTATTTTGAGAAATATGTGTCCGGTTTAAAATACCTTAATAAGAGAAACCAAATATGGGTAGAATTATATTCTAAACCCCACAATACTGTACAGTATAAATAACAAATTGCCATATTTTAGCAACAATTGTAATCTTTCCCAACTTGTAAGTGTAAAACATTTAATATGTTTCTTACAGAACCAGACCTCCTACCTCAGGGTTTGCCTATGGCAATTGTTATCCCCTGATCTCAGTGGAATATTGTAACCTCCACATATCTCAGGAGGAGTGCGCCTACAACGCACATATGGGAAAGACCAATTTGATCATTCACTATCCACAGTCACCACATATTGGTTGGGAAAACTGCCTTAATTTGATCTGTCAATCACACAGGTTCATTCCTTTTTTGGCTAGATCTTTCTAAACAGATTATTAGGCAATTTCATTATTTGATGGTGTACAGAGCCCCCAAACCTAGGGTATATATTAGGTCTTATAGCACTTTTATAAATACGGTTATTTCAAAGTGCGCACTACACATGAGTGCTAATTCAACCTTGTTGTGATATAGACACACGCTCTCCATCCAACCTTTGGTCAAAAAGCCATAATGCCTGACCAGTAATTTCAATACCCTCTCCCCCGCTGAGACTTGATTATAATGCTCAATACTGTGGGTTTCATATTTGTAGACAGCTCATACCTGGTAACAACCTGGAGCTGCTGGGAGAGTAAGTATTTTATCGACATAGTTAATTTATCTCCCAATGGTTCTCCTCATATTTTTGGAACCACAACTTTGATATATTGTGCCAATTCTGCTCCTTTGGGCTCTGTTATTGGGCTCCAGTCCTCATATGATTCATTTACTGAATCTTTGTATGAAATAATCCTCCTCATGGAGGGGTGAATTTACATCCAGCTTCAGGTGTTTCTAGCGCTGGCTCTCCCATAGGCCTACGCATAGTAAACCCTTCCAGGTGCTCGCCGTGCGGGCTCTCCTGTAGGCCCATGTATAGGCAGCCCTCTTTCAGGTGCTGCTGGTGCTGGTTCACCTGTAGGCCAACGCTAACTTCCAGATATAGTTGGCGCTGGCTCTCCTGTAGACCAACGCATAAAAAATTCCTTTAACCAGGCATTGTTCACACTGGCTCACCTGTAGGCCAGCACTGAACCGGACTTTCCCAAATACTCCCTATGCTGGCTCTCCCTTAGGCCAACATTGAGCCAGACCTTCTAAAGCCCATGCGCTGGCTCTCCTATAGACCAACGCTAAACCCGGAACTCCACCAGGCACTCCCTGCGCTGGCCCTGTAGGGACAACGCTAAATCGGACCTTCCCCAAGCACTTCATATGCTGGCTCTCCTCTAGGCCAACGCTAAACCTGGACATTCCCCAGGCATTCCCTGCGCTTCCTCGCAACGCGGTTCTAAATATAATAAACTAGCTACCTGAATCGGGGATCCTCCGGTCTATCTTTCTAGTCTACTAGTCACCTCTATTTCTTATGCGCACTAATGGCGCTACAACATTAAATATCTTTAGCCGTCTTTTAAAATTTAAAAAGGACGCCCGCTACTCACAGACCCCGCTACTCACAGTCTTACTTGAGTTCTCTGAAGTCCAACTCTAAAACCTTTCTTCATTCTGACTTGTGTTTTCCCCACTAGAAGTCTTCTGAAGAAATCGAACTGAAAAACGTAAGTAAACACTTACCTTCAGGTTTTTACTTACCGGTTTGGAGGAGCTCTGCTCACTCCAAACACATCGGCACTACGCTATGCATCTGACGATATGACGCATGTGCGGTCTGGACGGGTTCTTCACGTAGTCACTCACATGACTCCGAAGTAAAATTGAGGGCTGTATCAAGCTCATAGCAGAGCAATCACCTTCAATTAGGCATGTGGCCAGCTTGATTGGCAAATTGGTAGCAGCTTTTCCAGCTGCACATTATGGACCTTTGCATTACCAACACTTACAGAGGTCAAAGGTACAGGCACTAAGGAATCATGCAGGCCATTACAGCAGACCCATGCAATTACCTACTGAAGCAATTGCTGAAATTCAATGGTGGATTAGGAACATTTCGGATTGTTCCAGCAAAAATTTGATTGAAGCACCTTCAGTTGTTTTACAGACTGACATTAGTGCCCTAGGTTGAGGGGCTACTGATACCATCTCTAGCTGTGGGGGCAGATGGAATGTGCATGAGGCATTTATTCTTCAATCACATGGAATTAATTATTTAGAGTTACTGGGAGCATTTTATGGGCTTAAGGCTTATTGTACCACCAAGCATCACTTACATGTTCAGCTTCAGATTGACAACACACGGCAGTGGCGTATGTGAATTATATGGGTGGAATCAAGTCGCAATCTTGTGACAGATTGGCTAACCTTATTTTGCATTGGTGCATTAAAAGAAACATTTGGGTTTCAGCTGTTTACTTGCCGGGCAGGTTCACCATGCTGGCAGACACCAGATCACACAAATTCAATGACAACACAGAATGGATGTTGAATCATGAAGTATGTAATAATATTGTTGTTCAATATGGGATGCCACATATCAATTTGTTTGCATCCAGACTCAATCACCAGGTGCCAAAGTATGTTTCATGGGAACCAGACCTGGGTGCAGTAGCGGTAGACGCTTTCTCGCTACATTGGGGAGGATTGTTTATATATGCATTTCCCCCATTCTGCCTCATCAGTCGGTGCTTGACTAAAATCAAGCAGGACTCCGCTTCATGAGTTTTGGTGGTGCCCGACTGGCCTACACAGCCATGGTTCCCTCTCATTTCGGACAATATAACTCAGCTAATTATGGTGGTTCCAACATGTCAACACCTATTGGTAAACCCTGTGACTGGAGATCAACACCTGTTGTATGCTCGTATTAATTTGTTAATTTGCAGGTTTAAGGAGGCCATACCTGGGTCTGGGACTATCCAATCGGACCGTGGATATCATCACATCGTCCTGGAGAGATAGTACAAAAAGCAGTATCTCTCTCATGTCAGGAAGTGGGAGGCGTTTTGCTTAAAAGGGAACATTACTTACCACACAGTTTCCATCCCAGATGTGTTAGAGTTTCTCTCCAAATTGTATTTTGATGACGGTCTAAGTCATAGTGCCATCAATACTGCCAGGAGTGCTCTGTCATCGTATTTATGTTTGGGGTCAGAACTAGAGTCTGTAGGATCTCATCCGTTAATATTCCGATTTATGAAGGGTGTTTTTAATTCCAATCCCCCCAGGCCTAGATATACAGAAATCTGGGATGTCAGTGTGGTACTCATGCTGTTTCGACAGTGGGGTCCAGCCACATCCTTGTTTTTGTTAAAGATTACCTTGACGTTGGTTATGCTCATGGCGTTAGTGTCAGTGCAGAGGGTTCAGACTCTGCAGAAATTGAGACTGGACAGGATGGTGTCATCTGGGAATGACGTTCTGTTCTACATATATGATCTCATAAAACAGAGCAGACCAGGGGTGTCAGGAGTCAAGCTTCTGCTGTCACCGTATCCCACAGATTTACGACTGTGTGTGGTGGCGCACTTGTGGTCTTATATTGAGGTCACCAAGGGCCTCAGAGGATCGGAAGTACAATTATTTGTTAGCCACAAAAAGCCACATGGGAAAGTGTCCGTCCAGACCATCTCAAGATGGCTGAAACAAGTATTGGTTTTGCAGGAGTTAATACTGACAATTTTAAATCTCACTCCACCAGGGCGGCATCAACGTCAGCAGCGAGGGCAATGGACGTCCCTCTAGACCATATCCTCGCGGCCGCAGGATGGTCAAATGAACTGACTTTTCACCGGTTTTATAATAAACCACTTATCGAAACCGGGGTGTTCGCCCATTCTATTTTAAGTTCTGTTTCCTAGCTTCCCCTGGGAGAGAGGGGTCGCTATTGTATTTCTTTATTTGTTTGTGAATTAGAGCAACATGTTAATCTGTACCATGTTTCATTGTATTGCTCATTATTCACTCCTCCTGAGTCAACTGATGCCGTGTGAGAAACCTGGATTCGTATCTACGGCATGAAATCACAGAGCTTTGTATTCTTCACGGAATCACTCACGTGACTCCGAAGTAAAATAATAAGATTAAACGAGAACTTACCAGTTTGAAGTTTGATCTTTATTTTATGAGGAGTTACAATGAGCGATTACGTGCCCACCGCTCCCGGCCCTCAATATTATAAAGGTCAACTGGAAGGTCTGTTTTATATTCTTACTACAGTTACGTTTTATCTGTGATTTCACACCGCTGCTTTGAAGATTGACGCGCATGCCGACTAACGGGGTTCTTCACGTAATCGCTCATCGTAACTCCTCATAAAATAAAGATCAAACTTCAAACTGGTAAGTTCTCATTTAATCTTACTATTAAACTCCATTAATCTTTCCTTGGTCTACTTACCCGGCTGATTATTGACAGCCTTATTTACTATCTATGATACCACCTATTTTAATGGCATCTTCAAACTTACTAATAATGCCTTGCATATTTTCTAACAAATTGTTCATATAAACTTCTTCACACTGGTCTCAACCTGAAATGTTACCTATTCCTTCTCTCCAGAGATGCTGCCTGTCCCGCTGCCTGTCTATCTTCGGTTTAAACCAGCATCTGCAGTTCCTTCTTACACACTAATGGATTGGTACATTGGGTTGTACACTGGATGATGCACTGGATTTTACTTCGGTCACGTGAGTGACTACGTGTAGAAGCCCCGCCAGTTCGCACGCACGTCATTACGTCATCCGCATGGTGAAGCACCGGACTGGCAGGCGCTCGCTCCTGCCAGCGGTAAGTTTAAACTACAGGTAAGTTTTGTATTTCTTACCTGGTTTTGATTTCTTGCAGGAACCTCTTTTTTACAGAGGTTTCCTGTCCGATATTTCGCGGAAGGCCGATGAGGGAACCAGCTATGGGCTGTGGGGAGACCCCGGTTCCGACCACGGAAGCGGGTAGCTGGTGAACGTCGGGTTCTCGATCCCAGGCACTGACAATACGGTCAGTGACTTCCAGACGCTGTGGTTCCCGGGGAGGGGAAATCCAGCAGCAATGCAGCGCCCAGACCGCAGTGGTCCCCAGGATATGGGGTAAAACCAACCAGAACGGTCAGCCCTGGTGCCGGGAGGTTCCCCTCCGGTAATGTATAAAATTTGGAGGTTGGCCAGGAAGCAGGAGTTGTGTCAGCGCGGGCCTATGGGAGAGCCCGCACCAGCAGTGCCTTGGACAGGGCTGCTTCATGTTCATGCCGAGTCTGTGCAATGCTGGGCCTATGGGAGAGCCCGCGCCAGCAGCGCCTTGGACAGGGCTGCTTAATGTGGATGCCGAGTCTGTGGCAGCTCTGGGCCTATGGGAGAGGCCGCGCCAGCAGCACCTTGTAACAGGGCTACTTAATGTCTCCCTCTTAGAGGTGGAGAGCATAGGGGGTCAGTATAAGTCTGACGCCGAGTCTATGCCAGCGCCAGCCTATGGGAGAGGCCGCGCCAGCAGCACCTTGTAACAGGGCTGCTTGATGTCTCCCTCTTGGAGGAAGAGAGCATGCCGGGTCAGTGTAAATCTGACGCCGAGTCTGAGGGTTTAGCCATGGAGCATACCCCAAGGGATGAAGGGCACATGTCAGAAGTACCATTCCTGGCAGCAAGGTTTTCCATCCCAACACAATGCAGTGAACACCACTATCAGGGGGATATTAGAGCCAGCCGCCGAATCTTCTATTCAGGTAAGACCTATTCAACAGGCAAAACCTGGAGGACGAAGCACAAGCTGCTGGACCAATCAAGGCCAACGTCAAGCAAAGCTTCATCGTTTCGGCGACAACGCACCCCACGTATTCATCGGCAGTAAGCGGTTCACTGAAGCTGGTGGCAGCATGAAAGCTGGCCAGAGGTTCCACGCACTCTACCAGTTCTACTCTACAGCTATGGGACCACTTACAAGTTAGTAATATTTACACTTGGTTGTACAATACACAAATGGTAAGACATTGTCATCTACCTAGAGGCATCTAACCATGTAAACAGGACAATGCTAGCATTCCAAGCAGGTTGGAATTGGGCCAGAATTGCGTTTTGAGGCAGGCTCAGTATTTTGGCCAGAATTGCCTTCGACACATGCTAGAAATATGGGCAGAGTTGTCTTTCAAGTCAGACTCAGAATTGTGGCCAGAATTGTCTTTCGAGACAGGCTCAGAATTATGGCCAGAGTTGTCTTTTAAGACAGGTCAGAATTATCAGATAGGCTCAGTATTATGGCCAGTATCTTGCAAAACAGGATTGGAAATCGGGCCAGAGTTGTCGTTCAAGGCACGCACGAAATGGTGGTCTGTTCATTATGAAAGATGGCTGATTAACAACTGATTTCATAGGGTATTCCCATTTACAGCGATCATTGGAGGTGTTTGGAGGAGGCAATTGCTATGATCAGGCAATGATAACAATATGATGACAATATAGCATTCAAAGCGGACTACTCAGAGTTCGAAAACACTTGTCATGTCTTGCCTGGATGATATTTTAACGCTGTATTTTGCTAAAATCCACTGTTTCAGTCTCAAACTATATTTGAGAAATTGGGCTCCTCTATCCAGTTAAAATTAAGTTGTTACCAAATAGACTTGTTGGTCATTGGGATTTACCTTTAGCTATTAATTGGCCTATGACTCCACCCTGGGCAACAGGTTGGAGTTAATAGAAACCTGTAACAGCCTTGTTGTTATAAAGCAGCCTTCTAATCATTAAGACTAATTGGCAATATATTAGCTGTGATTCAGCTGTGCAAATGGGAGAACAGACATCATGCTAAATGGCAAACTCTAAAGTGCCATGTAGGTCATTGTTAACACACCTATGCTATTACCAGCTGAAGCTACCAAAGTGACAATGATGGACAAACAGTATTCAGCATTGCTCCAGTAGTTTGGTCAGTAAACATTTCAGTAATATTGCAAACTGATGCTAATGGCCCTAACGTGGGAAATTGTGAATATCATCTCTAGTTTGGTGGATGAGATTTGCATGAGTTACCAGTTCTTCAGTTATTGGTATCAACTATCTATAGACCCTATGTGCATTCTATGGGCTAAAGAGTGATTGAGCGAATATGCATAATCTGCATGCTCAACTTCAGGTTGATACACTATGATGGTGGCATATGTTAGTCACATGGGTGCAATCAAGTAAAAGTATCCTGTAATAGTGTACCTAATCTCATTTGCCACTGGTGTGTACAGATCAATGACAACACAGAATGGGTGTTGGATCAGAGAGTATTTATGAAATTCTGGTTCAATGGAACACCGAATATCAATATGTTGGTTTTCATGCTTATTCACAGGTTGAAAAAATATGTGGCTTAACAGTGGCGAAAGATACATTCTCGCTATAAGGAGGAGGAATGGTCTTTAATGTCTTCCTCCATTTTGCCTCATCAGTCGGGTCTTCAAATAAAGTCATCAAGATCCCGCTTTAGGTTTTTCCTACTGTCTGTTTGGCCTATGCAGCTTTGATTCCCGATTTTGTCGGGAATAATAATACAACCTTATACGGTTATTCTAAACGTAACTTTGCAGGTTCAGCCTGTGGCTCGGGAAATCAGCCTTTGCATGCTAAAATTAATTTATGTTCTGCAGATTCTGAATAGACTGCCCCTACGGCTTGGGTGTCACACCTATCCTTGTATGTGTTCACTCCAGAGTGCTGGGATAGCACCAAAAAAGCAGTACATTTCTTCTTCAGGAGATGGGAAGCGTTTTGTTTAATGCTAATGTTACATTTAAAACGTTACAGATTACTGACGTCTTGGAGTTCATTTTAAATGGTCTTTTGACAATAATTGACAAACGGGACCCACTCTGTCGGGTTCACCCCCAGATATCAAGTTTGTAAAGGATATCTTTCACACAAGTTCTCTCAGGACAAGTACAATGCAGTATGGGATATTGACATTGTGTTAACACTATTTCACCAGGGGGCTCCAGCTACATCCTTAGCTTTGGCCGGCTCTCATTAGGCAGTTATCCTCCTGGCGCTTGTTTTAGCGCAACAGGTTCAGTCGCTACATAATTGCGACGGGACAGGATGATTACATATGTAAATAATATATATAATATTTATGCTTATAATTAAATTAAGCAGAGCGGAAGGGGTGTCAGGTCTCAAAATAGATCAAGGCATACCCAGGGACCTTTGGTTATGTGAGGGCACACATATACGACAATACATCAAGGTCATCAAGAGCCTTCGAGGCTCTGAACTAGCAATGCTTGTTAGTTACAAAAAACTTTATAGGAACGTATCTGTTCAGACCATTTCCAGGTGATAAAATTGAGTTTGATTTATGCAGGAGTAGATACTGATTTCCAGATCTCACTCCACCAGGGCTGCTACAAAATCAGCAGCAAGGGTTATTTACGTTCCGCTGGACCACATCCTAACGGCTGCAGCATGGTCAAACGAACAAATTTCCAAACATTTTATAATAACCCATTGCCAGACCAGGGGTATTTGTCAACTATATTTTACGTTCTATTTATAGTTTCCATCCGGATGAGAGGTGTTACTATTATTATTACTTCATTTAACAGCATCAGCATGTTTTAAATCTATGTCATGTCTGTATGCCTTATGAATGTTTCCCTCATCTGTCAATGAAGCAGTTGTGGTTGTGTAGACTCGTTTCTCACGGCATGAGATCACAGAGCTTTGAAATCTTCACCTAGTCACTCACGTGACTCCGAAGTAAAATAGTAAGATTAAACGAGAACTTACCAGTTTGAAGTTAGATATTTATTTTATGAGGAGTTACGATGAGGGATTACGTGCCCTCCGCTGCCAACCCTCATAAAAGTCATCTGGTAATTCTAGTCTTCTCTAAATCTTACTATGTCACTTCAATTACTGTTATCTGTGATTTCACACCGCTGCTTTGAAGATTGACGTGCGTGTGGGCTGGCGGGGCTTCTTCACGTAATCCCTCATCGTAACTACTCATAAAATAAAGATCAAACTTCAAATTGGTAAGTTCTCATTTAATCTTACTATGATACACTGGACCATTATGCTGTCGGGGCCAAAGAGTAGCATATGTTGAATGCAGTAATGAACAGTGATGTGGCTCACTGCCCATCCTGGTGTCGTGCACCAAGGCCTGTTCCTGAGTGAGATCACCAGGAGAAGTGGACACCATTTTCTTCACCTACCCGATATTCAGTCTTGTCCATTCCAAAGATGATCAGCAGTTCTGCCAAAAAGAGGCTGATGCACAGGTGAGTGTGGATGGTGGTCCTGATACTTTTAAGGGCCCCACACAGGGTGAAGGTGAGGACTGACAGCGCAAGGCAAACCAGAGAGACAAGAACGCCGACCAGAGTGATCAGACGCAGATTGTGAGCATCATTCCCCTAAAGAGAAAAGAGCCATTGTAAATGAGGGCAATGTTTGAGGCATTCAGACAAACACATGAACAGTGGGGATGGCTGGTTACAGACCACATGTGGGGGATGTGTGGTTTAAATTGGTATTACGATCGGCACTGACTTTGTGGCTGCAGAACCTGTTTCTGCAGTGTTTTAAATTCTATTTTCATGAATTCCATTCATACAAAGTTCATCCTTGAAACCATACCTGAAAAATAGCCAAGGTTAACAGAAATTAGAATGAATTAATCTTTTTCAGGCTGTAAGTCTGCAACGAGGGTGTATTCAGGTCAGTTCTTGGATTAGGCTAGTTGGAATTTATATTAATGACCTGGGGGCGAGCACTCAGTGTCATGTTTGCCGATATGATTATAATAGATTTTAGTTTTGTTTAGAGATACAGCATGGAAACAGGCACTTCGGCCCACCGAGTCTGCGCCGACCAGCGATGTCCGCACATTAATGCTATCCTACACATACTAGCGATAATTTACACTTATACCAAGTATACAAACCCAAGACAATTAACCTGCAAACCTGTACGGCTTTGTAGTGTGGGAGGAAACCGAAACTCGGAGAAAACCCACGTGGTCACGGGGAGAATGTACAAACCCCGAACAGACTGCACCCTTTGTCAGGATCAAACCCGTGTCTCTGGTGCTGCAAGCGCTGTAAGGCAGCAACACTACCGCTGCACCACTGTGGCGCAGATGAAATAAGATGCTGAATTATGTTTGGACTCTGCAGCAGGAGAGACTCCAGGATTGTGTGTTACCTCCCTGGTGCTAGGGTCCAGGACGTCACGGAGCGGCTGCACCACAACCTCAAGAGTGAGGGGTAGCAGCCGGATGTTGTTGTGCATAACCATATTTAATCATATAACCATATAACAATTACAGCACGGAAACAGGCCATCTCGGCCCTTCTAGTCCGTGCCGAACACTTCCTCTCACCTAATCCCATTTACCTGCACTCAGACCATAACCCTCCATTCCTTTCCCGTCCATATACCTATCCAATTTATTTTTAAATGATAAAACCGAACCTGCCTCCACCACCTTCACTGGAAGCTCATTCCACACAGCTACCACCCTCTGAGTAAAGAAGTTCCCCCTCATGTTACCCCTAAACCTCTGTCCCTTAATTCTCAAATCATGTCCTCTTGTTTGAATCTTCCCTACTCTCAATGGAAAAAGCTTATCCACGTCAACTCTGTCTATCCCTCTCATCATTTTAAAGGCCTCTATCAAGTCCCCCCTTAACCTTCTGTGCTCCAAAGAATAAAGACCTAACTTGTTCAACGCTTTTCTATAACTTTGGTGCTGAAACCCCGGCAACATTCTAGTAAATCTCCTCTGTACTCTCTCTATTTTGTTGACATCTTTCCTATAATTTGGCGACCAAAATTGTACCCCATACTCAGAATTGGCCTCACCAATGCCTTGTACAATTTTAACATTACATCCCAACTTCTATACTCAAAGCTCTGATTTATAAAGGCCAGCACACCAAAAGCTTTCTTTACCACCCTACCTACATGAGATTTCACCTTCAGGGAACTATGCACAGTTATCCCTAGATCCCTCTCTTCAACTGCATTCCTCAATTTGCTACCATTTACCTTGTACGTCCTATTTTGATTTGTCCTGCCAAGATGTAGCACTTCACAATTATCAGCATTAAACTCCATCTGCCATCTTTCAGCCCACTCTTCGAAATGGCCTAAATCTCTCTGTAGAATTTGAAAATCTACTTCATTATCCACAACACCACCTATCTTAGTATCATCTGCATACTTACTAATCCAATTTACCACACCATCATCCAGATCATTGATGTATATGACAAACAACAGTGGACCCAACACAGACCCCTGAGGCACCCCACTAGTCACCAGCCACCAAACTGACAAACAGCCATCCACCATTACTCTCTGGCATCTCCCATTCAACCACTGTTGAATCCATCTTGCTACTCCACCATTAATACACAACAATTGCACCTTCTTAACCAACCTTCCATGTGGAACCTTGTCAAAGGCCTTACTGAAGTCCATATAGACAACATCCACCGCTTTACCCTCATCAATTTCCCTAGTAACCTCTTCAAAAAATTCAAGAAGATTAGTCAAACATAACCTTCCAGGCACAAATGCATGTTGACTGTTCCTAATCAGACCCTGTTTATCCAGATGCTTATATATATTATCTCTAAGTATCCTTTCCATTAATTTGCCCACCACTGACGTCAAACTAACAGGTCTATAATTGCTAGGTTTACTCTTAGAACCCTTTTTAAAGCATGTTGGCACAAATGATATACGTCGGAAGAGGAAGGAGGTTCTGCAACAAGAATTTACGGAATAGAGTATAAGACTGAAAAGCAGTGCCTGCAGGGTAGTGATCTCAGGATTGCCTCCAGTATCTCGTGCTAGTGAAGGTAAGAATAAGAAGACGGGGGAAATGAATGTGTGGCTGAATAGGTGGTGCAGGGGGCAGGGTTTCTGGATAATTGGGATTTCTTCCGGGGCAGGGTTGCAAAAAGGGGATGGTTTGCAACTAATAAAGGGGACGGGTTGCACCTAAACGTAACCAACATCCCAGCGGGAAGGTTTGCTAATGCTACACGGGAGGGTTTAATCTCGATTGGCAGGTGGGTGGGATCTCGTGCAGGACATGACACTGAGAGGCTAGAAGTTGGTATGGAGGATGGTGTGTGAAAGGTTAGTGGGCAGAAAAGGCAGGAGAGCGAGGAAGAAGGGTTGGTTTAAACTGCGCGTATCTTATTGCAAGGGTCCTGACTGGTAAGACAGATGAGCTTAGGGCATGGATACGTACGAGCGACTGGGACGTTGTAGCCATGACTGAAACCTGGTTAAGGGAGGGACAGGACTGGCAGCTCAATATTCCGGAGTACAGGAGCTTCAGGAGAGACAGGGGTGAGGAGAAAAGAGGAGGGGGGATTGCATTGTTGGTTAAGGAGGATGTCACGGCTGTGTTCAGAGGTGACATTATTGACGGTTCATGTTGTGAGGCTATACGGGTGGTGCTGAGGAACAAGAAAGGGATGATCACCTTGTTGGGGGTGTACTACAGACCCCGAATAGTCAACAGACCCCGAATAGTCAATAGTTAGAAGAACAAATGTGCCGGGAGATTGCAGACTGCTGCAGGTCAAATAAGGTTGTTGTAGGAGGGGATTTCAACTTTCCCAATAGAGACTGGGAAAATCATAGCGTGAAGGGTTCAGATGGGGTCCAATTCCTCAGGAGTTTTCTTAAGCGGTATGTGGAGGCCCCTACATGTGAGAGGGCAATGCTAGATCTAGTATTGGGAAATTGGGAAGGGCAAGTTAATGAAGTGTGTGTGGAGGAGCCTTTTGGGACCAGTGACCACAGTTCGATTAGGTTTAAGATAGTTATGGATAGGGACGGAGAGGGTCCATGTGTTAAAATGATCAACTGGGGTAAGGCCAATTTGAGAGAAGGTCTCGCTCAAGTTAACTGGAGCAGGTTATTAGATGGGAAAGGAGCATCAGCCAAGTGTTTTTTTTTTAAACTATGGGGAGATTCCACCTCTGACTGAGAAGATCAGAATGAGAAGGATGAGGCTCGCTGGTCACTACCACCACCACCCAGAAATGCCAGCAAACAAGGTTATGTTGTGGGAACCCACCCATGGAAGACGTGACCCGGGACGGCCAATCAAGATGATGCTGTACACGTTGATGGAAGACACATGTGTAGAGACAAAAGAGGAGCTTGCCAGCTGCATGGAGGACAGAGATGTGTGGTGTGTCCATCACCGGGCCCGTCGAAAACCAGCACCTGTGACGGATGCATCACTAATGTTTTCAATGATGATGATGATGGATGGCAGAAGACAAAGAGTGGCAATAAACGGGGCTTTTTGTGGTTGGATGAAAGTGGAATTCTCTGCCACAGAAGGCAGTGGCAGCCAATTCACTGGATGTTTTCAAAAGAGTTAGATTTTGCTAATGAGAAAAGTGCAATCACTCTGACAGTGGGAGATTGAGGAACAGATACATAGGCAGTTTACAGAAGGATGCAAAAGCAACAAGTTGGCGTTGTGGGTGATTTTATCTTCCCCAATATTGACTGGGAATTGCTCAAAAGCTTCAGATGAGGTAGAATTTTCAGGTGTATCAAAGAGTATGTAGATAGTCCAACTCAAGGGGGTTCCAGGTTGCCTGGTGTTGGGAAACAAGCTTGGCTGGGTTATTAAATTAAAATATTAAGGGGCAGCACAGTCTCTCAGCAATAGAGTTGCTGCCTTACAGCGGCAGAGATCCAGGTTCAATCCTGACTACGGGAGTTGTCTGTATGGAATTTGTACGTTTGTAATTTGTACGTTCTCCCTGTGACTGCATGGGTTTTCTCTGGATGCTCCAGTTTCCTCCCACACTCCAAAGATGTACATGTTTGTAAGTTAATTGGCTTCTGTAAAGTGTAAATTGTACCTAGTGTATAGGATAGTGCTAGTGTACGAGGTGATCGCTGACAGTGGGTCGAAGGACCTATTTTCCTGCTGTATCTCTAAAGTCTAAAGTAAGGTCACTGGTGTTTCAGTGAAAGAGTATTTTGGGAACAGTGATCATAACTGCAAAGGTATTCAGATAGTTATGAATAAGAATAAGTCTGGACCTTGTGGTACGGTACTAAGTGGGGTTAGATGCATGCAGCATCTGCTAGGGAAAGTATATTGGAACCATCGGTTATTGTGTAAATCCACATCTGACATGTGGAAGTGGTTTAAAGACCAGCTGACCAGAGCTCAGGACCATATGTTCCAGTGAGGATGAGACATAGGATGGCAAGGTATGGGGGAACCTTGGATCATCAAAGAGGTTGCAAATTTGGTCAAAAAGAAATAGGGAGCTTATGTAAGGTTGAGAAAGATAAAATCAGACAGGAACTTTGAGGAGTATAAAGCCACGAGGAAAGAAGCAGGCAATTAAAAGCTCCAAAAGGGACAACAAAATGGTATTGGTGAGTAGGAATAAAGGAAAATCCTGGGCTTTTTATATGTATATTACATATAAGCAGATAACTGGATATAGTAGCTGGTGAAGGCTCAAAGGTGGATTTATGCTTGAAGGATATAGATGAGATACTTAACAAGTACTTTGCATCTGTTTTCACCAACGAGAAGGACGTGGAGGATAGTGAGATCAATGTGGAGAATACTAATACACAGTGGCACAACTGGTCAAGCTGTGTCAGGAACAGTGCCAGAAACCTTGGTTCGATCCTGACCGAGGGTGCTATCTGTGAGGTTCATATGTTAACAAGTTCTGGGAACACAATTAGGCCATTCCGCCCATTAAGTCTACTCTGCCATTCAATCATGGCTGATCTGTTTTCCATCTCAACCCCATTCTACTGCCTTCTCCCTATGACCTCTGGCATCCTTACTAATCAAGAATTTGCCAATCTCCACCTTAAATATACCCGATTTAAAGTGGCAAACTCTGCTTTAAAGTGGCAATGAATTACACAGAGTCACTACCCTCTGACAAAAGAAATTCTACCTCATCTCCTTTGTAAAAGTACATCCTTTTTTTCTAAGGCTGTGCTCTCTGGTCCTAGACTCTCCAACTCGTGGAAACATCCTCTCCACATCCACACGAACCAGACCACTATTCGATGTTTCAATGTCCCCCTCATCCTAGATAATACCTCAGGACTGCTCACACGTTGTTGGTAGCATGGTTCAGTTATCAGGCAATTGAACCATCCCACCAACAACTAGTCCAGATCTACTATCTACCTCATTGGAGACACTCGGACTATCTTTGATCTGACTTTACTGGACTTTATCTAGCACTAAACATTATTCACATTATTCCCTTTATTGTGTATTTGTACACTGTAGGTCGCTTTATTGTAATTATATATTGTCTTTCCGCTGACTGGTTAGCACTCAACCAGCTTTTCACTGTACCTTGGAACACATGACAATAAAGTAATCCTTCTAAACTCCAGCGAGTACACGCCCAGTGCTTGTCATCATACATTAACCCAATCATCCCCTGGATCATTCTCATAAAACCTCTGACCCTCCAATGCCAGCACATCTCTCCTCAAACAAGGGACACAAAACTGCTCACAATACACTGACAGTGCCGCATAAAGCCTCAGCATTGCATCCCTATTTTTATATTCTAGTTCTCTGGAAATGAATGCTAACATTGCATTTGCTTTCCTTGCTACCAATTCAACGTGCAAATTTACCTTTTGGGAATTCTGCTCCAGCATTCCCATGTCCTTCCGCACCTCCACTTTCTGAGTCCTCTGCCCATTTAGAAAATAGTCTACTACCAAAGTATTCCTACTCCCAAAGTGCACGACTGCACACTTTGCTATGCTGTATTGCTTCTGCCACTTCTTTGGCCACTCTCTCAACCTATCCAAGACCTTCTGCAGAATCCCTGCCTTGCTGTCCCTCCACCTATCTTCGTGTCATCCGCAAACTTAACCGCAAAGCCTTCAATTCCTTCATTCAAATCATTATTATACAACGCAAAGTCTAGCGGCCCCAAAACCAACCCCTGCGGAACTCCACTAGTCACTGGCAGCCAACCAGAGAAAGCCCCCTTTATCCCCACTCTTTGCCTCTAAAATCTTAAAAACCATTGAAGTCAGGCTAATCGGCCTATAGTTTCCCCTCTTATGCTTCGTAGCCTTCTTGAATAGTGGAGTAACATTTGGAATTTTCCAGTCCTCTGGGACCACTCCTGACTCTAGTGATTCTTGAAAGATCACCACTAATGCCTCCACAATCTCTAATGCTATCTCTTTTAGAACTGTGGGGTGTTGTCCATCTGATCCAGGTGACTTATCCACCTTCAGACCTTTCAGCTTCCCAAGCACCTTCTCTTTAGTAACAGCAACTCCACTAACTTCTACCCCCTAACTCTCTTGAAATACAGACATGTTGCTGGTGTCTTCTTCTGTAAAGACTGATACAAAAAACGTATTTAATTCATCTGCCATTTCATTATTCCCCGTTATTACTTCAAAGAACATTATTACAAAGAAGGGAAGTCGAGGTAATCCAGGAAATTCTAGGCCTGTGAACCACACGTCAGAACTTTTTTCGCAGGGTGGAAATGTCAAAAACTAGATGGCACAGCATTAAGGTGTGAGAGGCCTTAACATCTTAAGTTTAATGGAGATGTTTGGGGCATGTTTATTACACAGAGCGGTGGGTGCCTGAAACACACTAGTGGTGTGGTGATGGTGGTAGATATGATTTAATCATATGGCATTAAATATGGCATTTAAAGGCTTTTAGATAGGAACACGATATGCCGAGAATGGAAGGATATGGATCATGCTCAGGCAGAGGAAATTTGGTTAAGCATCATGCTTGGCATGGACATTGTGGGCCGAAGGGACTGTTCCTGTGCTTCTAATACTCCAGGTGCTGCCTCACCACTATGATGGACCATAGTCAAAGATCTCCCTTATTTCTAAACATAAACATTTTTGCAATAAGGGCCAATGTGCTATCTTGCCTTCCTAACTACTTTCTTCAGCCTGCTAACGTTTTAACGCTGATCGTCCCCTATCAATAACCCGTGCCTGCCTTCTCCCCATATCTCTTGACTCCACTAGCCCCTAGAGCTTTATCTAACTCTCTCTTAAATCCATCCAGTGACTTGGCCTCCACTGCCCTCTGTGGCAGGGAATTCCATAAATTCACAACTCTCTGGGTGAAAACGTTTTTTCTCACCTCAGTCTTAAATGACCTCCCCTTTATTCTAAGACTGTGGCCCGTGGTTCTGGACTCGCCCAACATTGGGAACATTTTTCCTGCATCTAGCTTGTCCAGTCCTTTTATAATTTTATATGTTGCTATAAGATCCCCCTCATCCTTCTAAACTCCAGTGAATACAAGCCTAGTCTTTTCAATCTTTCCTCATATGACAGTCCCGCCATCCCAGGGATCAATCTTGTGAACCTACGCTGCACTGCCTCAATCACAAGGATGTCCTTCCTCAAATTAGGAGACCAAAATTGTACACAATACTCCAGATGTGGTCTCACCAGAGCCCTATACAACTGCAGAAGAACCTCTTTACTCCTATACTGAAATCCTCTTGTTATGAAGGCCAACATTCCATTAGCTTTCTTCACTGCCTGCTGTACCTGTAAGCCAACTTTCAGTGACCGGTGTACAAGGACGCCCAGGTCTCGCTGCACCTCCCCCTTACGTAACCTAACCCCATTGAGATAATAATCTGCCCCATTGTTTTTGCCGCCAAAGTGGATAACCTCACATTTATTTATATTATACTGAATCTGCCATGCATCTGCCCACTCACTCAACCTGTCCAGGTCACCCTGCAACCTCCTAACATCCTCTTCACAGCTCACACTGCCACCCAGCCTTGTGTCATCCAGAAACTTGCTAGTGTTGCTCCTAATTCCCTCTTCCAAATCATTAATATATATGGTAAACTGTTGCGGCCCCAACACCGAGCCTTGCGGCACTTCACTCGCCACTGCCTGCCATTCTGAAAGGACCCGTTCACTCCTACACTTTGCTTCCAGTCTGCCAACCAATTTTCTATCCATGTCAACACCCTACCCCTAATTTTAGTCACCAGTCTCCCGTGCGGGACCTTATCAAAGGCTTTCTGAAAGTCTAGATACACTACATCCACTGGCACCCCTTCATCCATTTTACTTGTCACATCCTCAAAAAATTCCAGAAGATTAGTCAAGCATGATTTCCCTTTCATAAATCCATGTTGACTTGGGCTAATCCTTTTACTGCTATCCAAATGCCCCATTATTACCTCTTTAATAATTGACTCCAGCATCTTTCCCACCACCGAAATCAGGCAAACTGGTCTGTAATTCCCCATTTTTTCTCTCGCTCCTTTCTTGAAAAGTGGGATAACATTAGCTATCCTCCAATCCACAGGAACTGATCCTGAATCTATTGAACATTGGAAAATGATCACCAATGCGTTCACTATTTCTGGAGCCACCTCCCTGAGGACCCTGGGATGCAGACCATCAGGTCCAGGGGATTAACCGTCCTTCAGTCCCATTAGCCTACCCAATACTATTTCTCGCCTAATGAAAATGTCTTTCAGTTCCTCTAACCCCTTAGATCCTCTGTTCTCCAGTACATCTGGGAGATTGTTTCTGTCTTCCTTAGTGAAGATAGATCTGAAGTACCTATTCAACTCTTCTGCCATTTTCTTGTTGCCCATAATAATTTCACCCGTGTCTGCCTTCAAGGGACCCACAATTGACTTTGCTACTCTTTTTCCCTTAACATATCTAAAGAAGCTTTTACTGTCCTTCTTTATATTCCTGGCCAGCTTCCGTTCCTACTTCATCTTTTCAGCCCATATTGCCAGTTTTGTTTCCTTCTGTTGTCCTATGAAAGTTTCCCAATCCTCTGGCTTCCGGCTACTCTTTGCTGTGTTATACATCTTTTCTTTTAGTTTTATTCTATCCCTAACTTCTCTTGTCAGCCACGGTTGCCTCCTACTCCCCTTAGAGTCTTTCTTCCTTTTTGGAATGAAATGATCCTGCGTCTTCTGGATTATGCCCAGAAATTCCTGCTATTGCTGTTCCACCATCATTCCTGCTATGATCCCTTTCCAGTCTACCTTGGCCAGCTCCCCTCTCATGCCTTCATAGTCCCCTTTGTTCAACTGCATCACTGACACTTCCGATTTAACGTTCTCCTTCTCAAATTGCAGATTAAAACTAATCATATTATGATCACTACCTCCAAGTGGTTCCTTTACCTCGAGTTCTCTTATCATATCTGGTTCATTGGACAACACTAAATCCAGAATTGCCTTTTCTCTGGTCGGCTCATTACAAGCTGCTCTAAGAATCCATCTCGGAGGCATTCTACAAACTCCTTTTCTTGGGGTCCTGAACCAACCTGATTTCCCAGTCTACCTGCACATGACTTCTCTACTTCCGTCATGGAACATATACAAAACATTGAACATACAATAGTACAGCACAGGAACTAGATCTTCCGCCACGAAGTCTGTGCCTAACATGATGCCATGAGCAACATATCTGCCGACATAATCCATAATCCTCCATAGCCTGCACATCCATGTGTTTATCCATAAGTCTCTCAAGTGCCACCTATCGCAACTGTCTCCATCTCCACCCACGGCAACTTGTTCCAGGCACCCACCATCCTTGAGTAAGAAAAGCCTTGCCCCACACATCTCCTTTAAACTTAGTCCCTCTCACTTTAAAGCTATGCCCTCTAGTATTTGAAAATTTCCATCCTGGAAAATAGGTTCTGACTATCTCCCCTATCTATGCCTCATTTCCAACTCTCCTCCATTTAGATAATGTTCTACCTTTGAATTCCTCTTCCAGTGCTACATTTCAGAGGGAGTTAGATGTGGCCCTTGTGGCTAAAGGGATCAGGGGGGTAGGAGAAAGGCAGGTACAGGATACTGAGTTGGATGATCAGCCATGATCATATTGAATGGCGGTGCAGGCTCAAAGGGCCGAATGGCCTACTCCTGCACCTATTTTCTATGTTTCTATGTTTCTATGCATGACCTCACACCTTCCACATTAAACTCCATTTCCTAACTTTTCATTCTTCAATCTCTCTGTAGAGTCAGAGTCATAGAGTCAAAGAGTGATACACTGTGGAAACAGGCCACTACCCTGGGCTTGGTCCATATCCCTCCAAACCTGTCCTTTCCATGTACCTGTCAAACTGTTTCTTAAACAATGTGATAGTCCCAGCCTCAACTACCTCCTCTGGTCCATACCCCGACCACCCTTTGTGTGAAAAAGGTACCCCTCTGATACCTATTAAATCTTTTCCTCTTCTTCTTGAACCTATGTCCTCAGGTCCTTGATTCCCCTACGCTGGGCAAAAGACTCTGTCCATCTGCCGATCTATTCCCCTCTTATACACCTCTATAAGATCACCCTTATCCTCCTGTGCTCCATGGAATAAAGACCCAGCCTACTCACCTCTCCCTATAGTTCACACCCTCTAGCCCTGGCAACATAAATCTTTTCTGAACCCTTTCAAGCTTGACAATATCTTTCCTATAACAATGGTGCCCAGAACTGAACACAATATTCAAAATGCAATCTCACAAACGTCTTATACAACTGCAACATGACCTCCCAACTTCTATACTCCATACTCTGACTGATGAAGGCCAAAGTGCCAAAAGCCTTTTTGACCACATCTACCTGTGACTCAACCCTCAAGGAGCCATGCACCTGTACTCCTTGATCCCTCTGCTCTACAACACTACCCAGAGACATACCATTTATTGTGTAGGTCCTGCCCTTGTTCGATGTCCCAAAATGCAACACTTCACATTTCTCTGTATTAAATTCTATCAACCAATCCTCCGCCCACCTGGCCAATCGATCCAGATCCTGCTGCAATCGTTCACAACCATCTTCACTTTCTGCAAAACCACTAACTTTTGTATCATCAGCAAATCTTGCCCTGTCTGTTCTCATCCAAAGCATTGATGTAAATGACAAACAATAATGGGTCCAGCACCGAACCCTGAGGCACACCACTAGTCACAGGCATCCAGTCTGAGAAGCAATCTTCAACCATTACCCTCTGCTTCCTTCCATGAAGCCAATTTGCTATCCATTCAGCTATCTCTCCTTGGATTCCATGCGATCCAACATTCCAGAGCAGCCTACCACGCGGAACCTTGTCGAACGCCTTATTGAAGTCCATGCACACAACAGCTCGGCCTTCATCAACATTTTTGCTTAAGTCTTCAAAAAAATCAATCATATTTGTGAGACACGACCTTCAACATACAAAACCATGCTGACTATCCCTAATCGGCCCTTGTTCATTCAAATGCCTGTATATCCAATCCCTCAGAATACTCTCCAGTAACTAACCAATTACAGATGTTAAGCTCACCGGCCTATAGTTCCCAGCATTTTCCCTGTAGCCCTTCTTGAAAAGAGGTAAAACATTTGCCACCCTCCAGTCGTCCGGTACCTTTCCTGTATTTAAGGACAACTCGTAAAATTTCAACCAGGGCTCCTGCAATTTTCTCTCTAGTTTCCCACAATGTCCTCAGATATATCAGATCAGCCCTGGAGATTTGTCTGCCTTCAAACACGACGGTACATTCAGTACTTCTTCAACAGTAATGCTGGCTGCTCTCAAGACACTTCTAGTGACTGCTCCAATTTCCTAGTTTAAAAGGAAAAGACCACATCACCAACGCCCATAGGGAAGGGCATTGGTGATGTGGTCCCTCCAACTGACATTTTGCACTTTACTGAGCATTTGGGTTTATGTACCATCGAGAGAATTGGACAGTGCTCGAGTGAGAGTCCATGCCTCACACCCGTACAATAATATGGTCTCTACAGTTACATGCAAGAATCTCAGTTTGAGACCCTTAGTCCATTAGTAATTCTCCGAGCTTTGCACCCATGCTCCCAGGTACTTGAAGTTCTCTACTTTCTTGAAAGTTGCACCGCCACTGGTCTTGAGATGCTCATGGTCACCAACGTTGAACGCCATGTACTCCGTCTTCTTGGTATTGAGGTGGAGGCCCACTTTCTCGCACTCCGTCTCGACCCTGCCGAGCAGCTCCCGTGCCTCCCTAATCTGGTCTGACAGCAACACGATGTCATCAGCAAAGTCGAGGTCTGACAAGTTGACTGGCCCGATTCTTCTCGAACGCCTTGGGGTGATTGTGAAGCCGAGGTCCTCATGTTCCTTGAGCGCCTGCCTCATGGCATAATCATGGACAATAATGAAGAGAAAGGGTGCCAGCGTGTCTCCCTGTAAGACCCCCACGAGGATCTCGAACATTTGGCTCTCGCCATCCGGGGTGACAACTTTGGCCGTGGTGCCCAAGTGCATATCCTCAATTGCTCTAAGGACATGAGGAGGGATACCGTAAGCCTAAATCCTCATCATTTTACATCGATGAATCGAGTCAAATGCCTTCTTGAGGTCTATGAAGGTTAGGACGGCCGGCAGGTTGTTATTCTTCACCTCCTCAATGATTCTTCGGGGGGCAAGGATTTGTGTGACCATGTTCCTCTTCTCTCTGAAGCTGTTCTGATTGCAACGTAGCTTCGGGTTGATAGCAACCCTAATCAGGTAGAGAATCAAGCGGTTGTAGACCTTGGCCAAGACACAGGTCGGGGGGAAGTTCCCCCCGCTACGGGTACCATGTAATCCCATGCTACCTGCTGCATGGTCGGATAGTCGGCCCCACCTGCTTTGCCAGGTGAGGAGGGGGCTGCGGACCCCCAGCAGGACCAAAAACAAGACCTGTCAAAGGTCGGATGAACTCCTAGCGAGCCAACGGCCATCCACACTTCAGTAGAAGTTGCGATCACTGTCGTACATAGCATTGTAATGAACGATGATAAAGCACACACACCAAAATCCTATACTTCCAGCGGCAGGAACTTTGCAGCTGTTCGAGGTTCTGGCCCATCTGGGCACCATGATGATGGGTCTTTAAACCCTGGATACACCCCGGGGAGGGATCAGTCTGACTTCAGGACTACAGCGGTTGCACCCGTTCTAAAGGGCAAGAAGTTATTGATGTTTTCATCTTTCAACGCTTTAACTATTCGTGAAGAGTCAAGGTCTACCGAGATGGCAGCGTGTAGTCGGTGATGCAGGGTTGATGTCCTGGGCATTCAAGAGCATCGTCGTGCCCACCGAGACATGGAGATCAGGTTTGACAAAGCGGATGGCATGGACCTCATCACATGGTCAGCGTGGAGAGGTCCTGTAAACAACTCTGCTCAGGGAGGAGTGGGTCTGCCATTGAGTCGGAGAGCAAGAAGCGCGCTGCAGGGTGTCCACTCTGTCAGTCCTCGAGTCCTTATTGCTGAGTTTAGTGGTAACCCTGTCACCACTGTTATAGTATGCTACTCCCCTCACAACAGCAGCCCTGAGGCCAAAGTGGAACAATTCTACTCTGTCCTCCAAGTTGCGATGGAGTGAGTACATGTGCACAATTTTCTGGCTGTGCTTGGGGACTTCAATGTCCGCCTCAGACTGGAGGATGCCTGTTACATCTATCACACTGGTGACACTAACCGGAATGGTCAACAACTAGGTGGCTTTCTCCAGGAGTATAGAAACCTAGCAGCCAACATCATGTTCAAAATGCACCAAGGAAAGCTGTGGACACATCAGGACCGGTGCACAGAAGAAAAGCGCCAGCTAGATTACATCCTGGTGCAACGTAAATGGCACAACAGTGTCATGGACGCTGAAGCGTACAGCACAATCCGGGTGTCTGGAGCCGTAAGGCAGCAACTCTACCCTTGCATCACTGTGCCAGCCCTGTGTTATTGGCAAACTTACTATCCAACCAATCTATGTTAATGTCCAAATCATTTATGTATATCGCAAACACCAGGGCGGCAGGGTGGCGGCCTTACAGCATAGTTAGAGTTGCTGCCTTACAGCGCTCGCAGTGCCGGAGGCCCAGGTTCGATCCCGACTATGGGTGCTGTATGTACAGAGTTTGTACGTTCTCCCTGTGGCCTGCATGGGGTTTCTCTCAGATCTTCGGTTTTCTCCCGCATTCCAAAGACGTACAGGTAAGTAGGTTAATTGGCTTGGTAAATGTAAATGTATTCCTAGTGTGTAGGATAGTGTTAATGTGCAGGGATCTCTGGTTGCCATGGACCCGGAGGGCCGATGGGCCTGTTTCATAACTGCATCTCTAAACTAAACTATAAATTAAACACAGATGTCCCAGCACAGTTCCCTGTGGAACACTATTGGTCACAGGTCTCCAGCCACTCCCCATAACCCTCTGTCTCCCATCAGTAAGCCAGTTAAACCTCTTCCTGCCTGTCCATCCTTGAAGATTTACTGCTCATAACCTCTATCTTCCCATCACTTCTTCCATTTGCAGATCCTCTGCCCTGGTTACCACAGCTGTGCACAGTTTTTCCTTCCTTTATTTAAAAATGATCCAGTGGCATTAGAGACAGTCGAATAAATAGTTAATTGTATTATGCAGGAAGGAACTGGATATGCTGGTTTACACTAAAGATCGACACAAAATGTTGGAGTCACATCGCACCCTTCCATATCTCTATGTCTCCCTCTCCTCTGACTCTCAGTCTGAAGAAGGGTCACAAACTGAAACAACACCCATTCCTTCTTTCCAGAGATCCTACCTGTCCCGCTGAGTTACTGCAGAATTTTGTGTCTATCTAAAGAGTTAATGGATTGGTTCTCTGAGAGGGTTGTTATTATAAGCAGCTAAAGAAATTGAAATTAAAGGAAGGGATAGTTAACAGTCTTGTTGTGCGTGCCCCCTTGGGCAAGAGTGACCATAATATGGTTGAGTTCTTCATTAGGATGGAGAGTGACATTGTTAATTCAGAAACAATGGTTCTTAACTTAAAGGAAGGTAACTTTGAGGGTATGAGACGTGAATTGGCCAAGATTGACTGGCAATTAGTTCTAAAAGGGTTGGCGGTGGATATGCAATGGAAGGCATTTAAAGACTGCATGGATGAACTACAAAAATTGTTCATCCCAGTTTGGCAAAAGAATAAATCAGGGAAGGTAGTGCATCCGTGGATAACAAGGGAAATCAGGGATAGTATCAAAGCAAAAGATGATGCGTACAAATTAGCCAGAAAAAGCAGCATACTAGAGGACTGGGAGAAATTCAGAGACCAGCAGAGGAGGACAAAGGGCTTAATTAGGAAAGGGAAAATAGATTATGAAAGAAAACTGGCAGGGAACATAAAAACTGACTGCAAAAGTTTTTATAGATATGTGAAGAGAAAGAGATTAGTTAAGACAAATGTAGGTCCCTTGCAGTCAGAAACAGGTGAATTGATCATGGGGAACAAGGATATGGCGGACCAATTGAATAACTACTTTGGTTCCGTCTTCTCTAAGGAAGACATAAATAATCTGCCGGAAATAGCAGGGGACCGCGGTTCAAAGGAGATGGAGGAACTGAGTGAAATCCAGGTTAGTCGGGAAGTGGTGTTGGGAAAATTGAATGGATTAAAGGTCGATAAATCACCAGGGCCAGATAGGCTGCATCCCAGAGTACTTAAGGAAGTAGCTCCAGAAATAGTGGATGCATTAGTGATAATTTTTCAAAACCTTTTAGATTCTGGAGTAGTTACTGAGGATTGGAGGGTAGCAAACATAACCCCACTTTTTAAGAAGGGAGGGAGAGAGAAAATGGGGAATTACAGACCAGTTAGTCTAACATTGGTAGTGGGGAAACTGCTAGAGTAAGTTAAATATGGGATAGCAGCACATTTGGAAAGTGGTGAAATCATTGGACAAAGTCAGCATGGATTTACGAAAGGCAAATCATGTCTGCCGAATCTTATAGAATTTTTCGAGGATGTAACTAGTAGAGTGGATAGGGGAGAACCAGTGGATGTGTTGTATCTGGACTTTCAGAAGGCTTTCGACAAGGTCCCACATAAGAGATTAGTATACAAACTTAAAGCACACGGTATTGCGGGTTCAGTATTGATGTGGATAGAGAACTGGCTGGCAAACAGGAAGCAAAGAGTAGGAGTAAACGGGTCCTTTTCACAATGGCAGGCAGTGACTAGTGGGGTACCGCAAGGCTCAGTGCTGGGACCCCAGCTATTTACAATTAATATTAATGAGCTGGATGAGGAATTGAAGGCAACATCTCCAAGTTTGCGGATGACACTAAGCTGGTGGGCAGTTGTAGCTGTGAGGAGGATGCTAGAAGACTGCAAGGTGACTTGGATAGGCTGGGTGAGTGGGCAAATGTTTGGCAGATGCAGTATAATGTGGATAAATGTGAGGTTATCCACTTTGGTGGCAAAAACAGGAAAGCAGACTATTATCTAAATGGTGGCTGGTTAGGAAATGGGGAGATGCAGCGAGACCTGGGTGTCATGGTACACCAGTCATTGAAAGTAGGCATGCAGGTGCAGCAGGCAGTGAAGAAATCGAATGGTATGTTAGCTTTCATAGGAAAAGGATTTGAGTATAGGAGCAGGGAGGTTCTACTGCAGTTGTACAGGGTCTTGGTGAGACTACACCTGGAGTATTGCGTACAGTTTTGGTCTCCAAATCTGAGGAAGGACATTATTGCCATAGAGGGAGTGCAGAGAAGGTTCACCAGACTGATTCCTGGGATGTCAGGACTTTCATATGAAGAAAGACTGGATATACTTGGCTTATACTCGCTAGAATTTAGGAGATTGAGAGGGGATCTTATAGAAACTTACAAAATTCTTATGCGGTTGGACAGGCTAGATGCAGGAAGATTGTTCCGATGTTGGGGAGGTCCAGGACAAGGGGTCACAGCTTAAGGATAAGGGGGAAATCCTTTAAGACCGAGATGAGAAAAACATTTTTCACACAAAGAGTGGTGAATCTCAGGAACTCTCTGCCACAGAGGGTGGCTGAGGCCAGTTCATTGGCTATATTTAAGAGGGAGTTAGATGTGGCCCTTGTGGCTAAAAGGATCAGGGGGTATGGAGAGAAGGCAGGTACGGGATACTGAGTTGGATGATCAGCCATGATCATATTGAATGGCGGTGCAGGCTCAAAGGGCCGAATGGCCTACTCCTGCACCTATTTTCTATGTATCTATGTATCTATGAATCTGTATTGGGTGGAGTTGAGAAGAATTCCAGCTGATCGTATTGAAACGTTCATTATCCTCGGGGTGTGACAGGCAGCCATTGAGATGTTTCCATCAGAGGGGAGACATGAATAAGGAGACATAGTTATATGACAGGGGGCACCACTTAAAGCTAACTTGCTTGAAATGTCTTCTCACAGAGAGTGGTGAGTTCCCGGAATTCCTTGTGGGTATTCCCTGGAGAGAAGGGCGGGACTGGCAGCTCAATGTGTACAGGAAACAGATGCTACAGAGCTGATAGAGATGCAGATAAGAGAGGAGTGTAGGGGAAGTTGCCTTTTTGATCAGGGAGGAGATAACTACAGTGTTTAGAGAGGGTATTCTTGGGGTATCATATAGTGAGGCTACATGGGTAAAACTTAGAACCAGGAAGGAAATGATCACTTTGATGGAACAGTATTATAGGCCTCCGATAGTCAATGGGAATTAGTGGAGATGTGTCAGGAGATTGCAGGTGTCTGTAAAAATAATAGGATTGTATTAGTGGGAGATTCCAACTTCCCTAATTGACTGGGTTACCCATGGTGTAAAGGGTCTGGACAGGATTGAATTGGTTAAATCTGTCAAAGAAAGCCCTGCATGGGGCCTATGGAGAGGGCAAAACACTGGACTTTCTCTTAGGGAACAAGTTTCAGTAGTGGTGGGGATGGAGGGGAGACTTTAGGACCATACTTCTATTAGTTTTAAAGTAGTTATGTAGGACTACTTCAAAGTTAATTGGGACAAGGTCATTTTAGAGCCATGAGGTGACAACTTGCAGAGGTCAATGGGGAGAATCTGTTTGCTGGTAAGGAGAACTGGCAAGTGGGAGGCTTCCAAACATGAGATAGCAAGAGCACAGGGGCAGCATGTTCCTGTTAGGGTGAAGGGTAAGGCTTGTGACCACTCACCCACCCATCTTTATCCATAACTATTTTGAAGCTAAAAGAACATCTCGGTGAATGGTTCCTTGAGAGTAATGGTTCAGGTCGACGGGGTAGTGAAGAAAGCATTTGGCACGCTTGCCTTCATTGGGCAGGGTATTCAGTACAATGGTTGGTTTATCATGATACAGCTGTACGTGTCAATGGTGAGATCACAAATGGAATACTCAATGCAGTTCTGATTGCCAGCTACCGGAAGGATGTCACTATGTTGGAAAGGACACAGAAGAGATTCTCCAGGATGTTGCCTGGACTTGTTGGCTTGAGATAGAGGGAGTGGTTTGAGAGGCTGGGACATTTTTCTTTGGAGTGTCGGAGGCTGAGGGATGACTTCAGTGGCTCAGTATTTCTCCCAAGATAGAGGATACTAAAACTAGAGGGCATAGGCTTAACTTAAGAGGGGAGAGGTTTGAGAGGATCCTCTGAGGCAGTCTTTTCACTCAAGTGGGAGTCAGTATCTGCAATGAGCTGCCAGAGAAAGAAATAGAAGTGGACACAATTAGGACTTCCATAAGGGTTTTGAACAGATATAAGGATAGGAAGGGTTTAGGAGTGCCGTCGGCCATATTTAAGGAAATGGAACTAGCCCTAAATACCAAGCTGGTTGGCATGGACAATGTAGGCTGAACAGCCAGTTTTTATGCTGTATAGCTCTAACACTCTATCACAAAGGTTCATGGAGCCATACAGAAAGGAAACAGAAACTCCGGCCCAACTCGACAATGCTGACCATGCCTAACTGAGCTAGTCCCATTTGCCTGTGTTTGCCCATATTCCTCCAAACCAAGTCCAATCCAAGTACCTGTATGTGTATTTTAAGTAGCATACTTGTACCTTCCTCTATCACTTTCTCTGGCAGCCTGTTCCATAAGTACATTGTCGCCCTTCGTGTCTCATTTCAATTTATCCCCTCCCCCTTAAGCCTGTCCCTTTAGGATTAGACTTCCCTACCCTGGGGAACGGTCTGTGGCTATTCACCTTAACTATAGCCCCCATGATTTTAGACACCTCCCACTCACAACCCTGGCCCGTGCGGACTGTACCTCTATTTCAACCAGGGCCATGAGCACCGCAAAGCTTGTCAGGTGCGTACAGTTGCACACTGTGTGTGTTGCGTTGAACTCGACCAATTGGCAGCCTTGAGTGGACCAGCTGAAAGCTGAACTGTTCCAGAAGACACACTTTGCTCTTTTATCAGTGAGCTGGTGAGAGAGAAAAAAATATTTAACATCAACGAGACCAAGTATAGATGAGATGACCGAATCACCGCACACTTACACCCGGTCCGCCAAGAGTGGATCTCCCAGTTGCTAACCATATTAACTTCCCTTCCCATTCTCATACTGACCTTTCTGTCCTGGGCCTCATCCATTGCCAGATTAGGGCCACATGCAAAGTGGAGGAACAACAACTCATATAAATATGAATAAGTGTTCTGACATGAAATGTGGCCTGTCCATTCCCTCCAAAGATGCTGCCTGAACTGCTGAGTTACCCAGCACGTGTGTTTTACTCAAGATCACAGCATCATTTTGCTGAGCTCCCTAGTCTTTTGCTTTTCCTCCACGGTAAAAACAGAGGTGGAATATTTATTGAGGACCTCTGCCATATCTTGCGGCTCCACACATAGATGTTTACTTGAGTCTTTGAGGCTCCCAATTCTCCCCCAAGTTACTCTTTTCATCTTATTAACATTTCTTCTAAAAACTCTTTGGTGTCTCCTTAATCTTCTCCACCAAACCTATCGTATTGCCCCTTTTTGCCCTCCTCATTTCCTGAAGTGTACTTCTGCATCCCCTGTACTCCTCCAGGTGTTTCCTCGATTCCAGCTGCCTCTAGCTGACATATGCCTCTTTCTTTGTTTTGACCAGAGCCTCAATATCTCTTGACATCCAGCGTTTAATACTTCTGCCACCCATGCCCTTCACTCTAACAAGAACAAGCAGACCTTTAACTCTCGCTAGGTAGACACAATATGCTGGAGTTCTTTCTATCCAGAGATGGAGGCAGCATCTCTGGAGAGAAGGAACAAGCTGACCTTGAACTCTCGCTACCTCACTTTTATAAGTTTCTTTATTGAAAAGATTCAATAACATTGGTGTGGGTGCTGAGGAGACTCATCAGGATGTTGCCTGGGATTAAGTTTCAGTTCTGAAAGACTGGAGAGACTACGTGTGTTTTTTCTCATAATGGAACATTACTGAGGTATTATGATTTATGGGGGGTGTTTCAAGGGTCGGCTGCAGGAAACTACGATAGATAAAAATGGAGAACTTTGATCAGGGAAAAGTTTAAATAGACCAAGAGAATCTGAGGGGATGCATTTTCAGAGAGTGGCACACACTGCCTGAGAGAGTGGTGGGAGCAGAGTCACTGATGCATTTCATAAGTAGAGAGAGACAAATTGTCGGAGTAACTCAGCATTGCTAGGCAGCATCTCTGGAGAATGCACACGTGATGTTTTGGATCAGGACCCTTCTTCAGACCGATTGTTGTCGGGTGAGTAGGGAAAAGCCAGTAAGCGAAAAATCAGGGACTGCAACAGCTGATTGTAGGCTGGAGATAGGTCTGAACACAAATGGGATACATAGTTTTGGACTACAGGGCTGGTTAATGGACCTTTAGTGGAGGAAGTGGAGGGGGGGGGGGAGACTTGAAGAAGCAGAAGGGAGAGTGAGGTGTTTATATACCTTACATAAAATTAGATAATTCAATGCTTATACCATTGGATATTAAGCCACCCAATTTCCTCCAGTTTGTGTGTGGCCTCACTCTGGCAATGGAGGAAGCCTGGGACAGAAAGGGCAGTTGGGAAGGGGAAGTCCAGGTGATCCAGTAGGCCGAGCGCAAGTGTTCAGCGAAACAGTCGCTGAGTCTACGCTTGATCGTGCAAATGTACAGAAGCCCACATTGGGGGGGACAATGGATGCAGTAGATAAGAATTATAGCATTTAATAAATGTTTGGATGAGGACTTCAAACACCTAGGTAGAGCAGGTTATAGGTCAAGTACTGGGAATGGGATTAATACCAGATGTGTAGCCACTGGTCAGTGAGGATGCGGTGGGCTGAATGGCCTGTTCTTATGCTATGAATGTGTGACTTGAATGTGGTGACATGATTCCAACCATAACACTAATCATAACCCACTTAGTGACTCACCTCCTGGCACCAATCTACCCCAAAGCAATTAACTCCCCCTCAACTCCAGATGTGGTCTCACCAGGGCCCAGTTGAGACTGGTTCTTCTGCAGTTGTACAGGGTCCTGGTGAGACCAAATCTGGAGTATTGTGTGCAGTTTTGATCTCCTAATTTGAGGTAGGTCATCCTTGCTATTGAGGCAATGCGTTCGTTCACGAGGTTAATCCCTGGGATGGCGGGGCTGTCATATGAGGAAAGATTTGAAAGACTGGGCTTGTATTTATTGGAATTTAGAAGGATGTATCTTTAGAAGGGGGTATTTTATAGAAACATATAAAATTATAAAAGGACTGGACAAGCTAGATGCAGGAATAATGTTCCCAATGTTGGGGGAGTCCAGAACCAGGAGCCACTGTCTAAGAATAAAGGGGAGGCCATTTAAAACTGAGATGAGAACAAACTTTTTCACCCAGAGTTGTGAATTTGTGGACTTCTCTTCCACAGAAGGCAGTAGAGGCCAATTCACTGGATACATTTTAGAGAGAGTTAGATAGAGCTCTAGGCTAGCGGATATGGGGAGAAGGCAGGCACTGGTTACTGATTGTGGATGATCAGCCTTTATCACAATGAGTGCTCAAAGGGCCAAATGGCCTCCTCCTGCACCTATTTTCTATGTTTATATGTTTCTATGTTACTATGTTTTAACTTCCCTGGGCTGCTAAGTTTCTGCCAATCCTGTTCCAGTCAGAAGGACAACGGCACATGTTTCCTTCCACAACTCATCCACACTCTGCTATTCCTCCTACATCATGGAATTCCAAAAAATATTGGGAAATATTAGCTCCTTCCTCTCGACAGTTTCTGACTGACCTGCTGAATAACTCCAGCACTTTCTACATTTATTTCAGATTTCCAGCTGCTGCTCCTGAACAAACCTTGTTGCCGAAGGTGAGAGTGACTGGTTCCAGGAGGTGGCTCCTGCCTGTGTTCGTTACTGCGGCAGTAACAACTTTCGAGATCAGCCCCCGCTTGCTTTCATTCTTGCAGCCTTCCACAAGGTTCGGTTCCATAAGAGAGCCCAGATGTTTGTACGAGATAAGGACAACGGCAGCAACATCTGTACAAAGGAAATGTTAAACAGTGAGCGCTTACCCTCATCGCCATGGCAACAGGCAGACATCAAGTGTGATTCAGGAGCAGAGACACAAAGATTAATTTCCTGGTCAATGTCAGCAATTGGGAATAAAATCCTTCAGGTGGATCCTTTTCTTTTGTACTTTGGAGAAATGTATTTGTTTGCCAGTTAAATGTGATCAGAGGTGAGTGCAGGCTGATGTTTGATTGGTGGCCTTGCCTTCCTTGCGTTGCATTCTGGGTGTATCACGTGACATGGGGCAGCAGCGTGTGGCTGGATGGATGTGGCAGCTCATGTGATGAAACAGTGCGGAGTGTAGGGAGCCAGAGCTATAACTGGAGGATGATGGGAGTCAGAGCAGATGAAGCAAACGTTTATAGTTGGCAAGGCATCAAATGGAATAACCTGTCCAAATGTTTCCATTCAATATACATGTGGCATTTACCCCGATCATAATCCAATGCTGAGCTGATGGAACCTGCTCAATACTTGGGGGTGGATTTACTCTAGATCACCTGGAATGCATTTGATCTGCTCTCCTCAATGTCTGGGATTGAACTGGCTTAAAAACCTGGAACTGGATGAATTTGCTCTTGGGGTTCAGGATTGGGCTGGAATTTTACTTCAGAGTCACGTGAGTGACCACATGAAGAAGGCCGTCAAGGCGCATGCGTGTCATTACGTCTAGCGTATTGCGCATCGACTGACTGGTAGGCGCGCTGCTCCTGCCAGCGGTAAGTTTAAACCTTAAGGTAAGTTTCAAAACTTATTTCTAGGTTCTGTTTTTGTGTTGCAGGAAGCTCTTTACAGAGTTTGCCTGCTGGATTCGGGGCGAAGTCGGACGGTCCACGGGGAATCCGGTAATGGACCGTGGGGAGATCCCGGAAGCGCGGGTAGCCGGCGGCCGTTCGGGCTCGCAACCCAAGTCGCGGACAATGGGGTCAGCGGCTCCCAGACCGCTATGGTTCCCCACAAAGTGGGTAAAACCAGTAGTTAGCTGGCCTCGCCACCCGAGTCGCTGACAGTGCGGTCAGTGGCTCCCAGACCGCTATGGTTCCCCACTAAGGGGGTAAAACCAGCAGTAAGCCGGTCTCAGCTCCCGAGTCGCTGACAGTGCGTTCAGCGGCTCCTAGACCGCTATGGTTCCCCACAATCAATCAATCAATCAATCAATCAATCAATCAATCAATCAACCTTTATTGTCATCTTGCAAGCAACAGTTGTACAGTGCAAAATGAAAAGACGTTTCCCAGGGAATACCGGAGCATCGCACATGAAGTTTAAAACAATTCACACATAATAACACTAAAAACAATCCAGTCCCTGATGGAACAGTATAAATAGTTAAAAAGTAGGTAAAACAACAACGTTAAAATACAGTAAAACCAATCATAAACATGTCCGGGGTGGCTGATGTGAGTGGCCAGTGCCAGTTATTGAAGTGGCCAGTGCCAGTTATTAAAGTGTCCGTGCCCAGCCGCAGAATCAGGTGACTGTGAGTACAGAGTGGCTGTTTAGCAGCCTCACAGCATATGGCAGGAAGCTGTTTAGCAGTCTTGTAGTCCGGGCTTTGATGCTGCGATATCTCATGCCTGATGGCAGGAGATCCAGGTGTATGTGGAGGGGGTGCAGTTTGGCCTTAGTAATTCTCTGAGCTTTTTTCAGACAGTGGCTCTGGAACAGTTCTTGTACCGAGGGTAGGGAGACGCCAATGATCCTCTCTGCTTCCCTCACTACCCTCTGCAGAGCCTTCCTGTCCAAGCAGTTGCAGGTGGAGTACCACGTATTTATGCAGAATGTGAGTACAGACTCCACCGTACCCCTGTAGAAAGTCCTGAGGATGTTGGTGGGGAGTGAGGCCTGTTGTAGTTTCCTCAGGAAGTGCAGTCGCTGATGGTTTGACGGTCCCAGTGGTGTTTCTGGACCAGGTGAGGCTGTCTGTAATTTGCACACCGAGGAACTTTATGCTCTCCACTGTGCCGCCACTGATGTTGAGGGGTGCATGCTTTGGCTGCGCCCTCCTGAAGTCGACAACCATCTCCTTTGTTTTGTCGACATTTAATTCTAGATTATTTTTGCCGCACCAGTCCACTAGTTGTTTTACTTCCTCCCTGTACATTGATTCATCATCTCCGCTGATGAGTCCCACCACTGTTGTGTCATCCGCGAATTTTATGATCTTATTGTCCCTGAATCTGGCACCACAGTCATGTGTGAGCAATGTGAACAACAGCGGGCTGAGCACACAGCCTTGAGGGGAGCCGGTGCTCAGCATGATCGAGCCTGAAGTGTTCTTGCCAACACGGACTGACTACGGTCTATCTGTCAGAAAGTCCAAGATCCAGTGACACAGGGTGGTGTTGAGGCCCAGCAGGGTTAGTTTCTCCACAAGTCTCTGTGGGATGATGGTGTTAAACGCTGAGCTGAAGTCAATGTACAGGATTCTGGCGTATATGTTTTTGTTTTCCAGATGCGTGACTACTGTGTGCAACGTGGTAGAGATGGCATCCTCTGTAGAACGGTTGGGGCGATAGGCAAACTGGAGGGGGGCTAACGATGAGGGGAAGCTGGCAGTAATGTGGGGTTTCACTAGGCGTTCAAAACACGTCATTATTATTGGGGTCAGGGCGACAGGGCGGTAGTCATTTAGGCAGGCAACAACTGGTTTCTTCGCTATGGGGATTATTGTGGACGTTTTGAGCCATGTGGGGACAATGGCTTGACTAAGGGAGATGAAGTCAATGTAAGGGAGTAAAACCAGCAGTAAGCCGGTCTCGGCACCCGAGTCGCTGACAGTGCGGTCAGCGGCTCCTATGGTGCCCCAGAAAGGGGTCAAACCAGTAGTAAGCCGGTCAGGCCTTGGGACTCGGGCAAGTCGGGCCAGGATGGTTCCCCTCCTTTAATGGATGTGTCTACGGACGCCTAAACCCACCTGGAGCACCTGATGGAGAGGTTGCTCCACTATGATATACTCCGAAGGAGGGAGTTATCAGCGCGGGTCTCCTCGGGGACCCACGGCAGCGGCACCTGTTTCGGGGCTGCACACTGTCTCCCTCTCTGAGGAGGGAAGCATTCAGGGTCAGTTTCAGTCTGACTCAGAGCAAAAATCCTGATGAAGGTCCGTAGGAGGGGCCATGTCAGCGCAGGTATCCTCAGGAGCCTGCGGCAGCACCTGTTTTCAGGGCTGCCTACGAATGTGATGCTCAATCATGATATAGGTCTGTTGGAGGGGCCATATCAGCACAGGTATCCTCAGGGGCCTGCGGCAGCACCTGTTTTCAGGGCTGCCTACGAATCTCCCTCTCTGTGGAGTGGAGTGCGAGTGGTCAGTGTGTAACTGACTTCAAATTCGAAAGTATGTCCGTGGAACAAGACGGGCCCAATATTATGGCCAGAGTTGTCTTTCGAGGCAGGCTCAGTATTATGGCCAGGATTACCTTTCGAGACAAGCTCGGAAATTACGCCAGCGTTGTCTTTCGTGGCAGGCTCAGAATTATGGCCAGAGTTGTCTTTCGAGGCAGGCTCAGTATTATAGCCAGGACTAACTTTCGAGACAGGCTCGGGAATCTGGCCAGAGTTGCTGTACGAGGCAGGCACGGTATCATGGCAGGCGTAGCCTGTTCATTGTCAAAGATGGAGGATGTCAGTTCATAATTGATTTAACTGGCATGTGCAACATAGACTTTTCAGTATATGGAACTTCGTTACTGTCTAACAACTGCTTTCCTTAGGATCTTTATGCCATGCATCGATTTCAAAGATGAATACTATTCACGTCCCATTCACAGGGATCACCGGAGACATTTGAAATTTATCTGGATGGGGCAATGATATAGCTAAGGCGTTGCAAATGGACTAACTTCAGCTCCCAGGTCATCTACCAAATTACTAGACCGGTCCTAGGACTGCTCGGAGCTCAAAAACACTTGTTATGGCTTAACTGGATGATATTCTAAATGCTGTGTTTTGCTAAAATTAACTGTTTCAGCCGCGACTATATTTGAGAAATTGAGGTCCATCATCCATCCAGTTAAATTTAAGTTAATACCAACTAGAGTTATTGATCATTCGGATTTACCGTTAACTATTAATTTATCTGTGACTCCGCTCTGGGGCAAGAGATCTATAGAAGCCTGTCACAACCTTGTTATCAAGGAGTCTTCTATTCATCAAGTGTAATTGGCAATATAGCAGCTGTGTTTCAGCTGTGTAATTGGGCCTTTGCATTATCAGAACTCACAATGTGCAAAGTAGTACCTCTCAAGTGTCATAAAGGTCATTGTTAACAAACCTATGCTATTACCAGCTGAAGCTACCTAAGTCACAATGGTGGATGAACTAAAGTCAGCAGTGCTCCAGTAGTTTTGGTCAATAATCTTCAGTTATATTACAAACTGATGCTAGTGCTCAAAGATGAAAAATTACGAATGCCATCTCTAGTCACGGAGGCGGATGGGATTTGCATGAATTACCAATTCTTCAGTTATTGGTATCAATCTACCTATAGACACTAGGTGCATTCTATGGGTTAAGGGTTATTGTGCGTATATGCATAAACTGCATGCTCAGTTCCAAGTTGATACACTGTGGCGGTGGCATATGTTAGTCACATGGGTGCAATTAAGTCAAAGTATCCTGTCATAATTTACCCAACCTCAGTTGGCTCTGGTGTATCATCACGTAAATCAATAACAACACAGAATGGATGTTGGATCACAAGGTATTTCATGTCTTTTCTCCATTTTGCCTCATCTGTCGGGTCTTGCAAGGAATTCAGCAAGATCCCGCTTCAGTGTTTTCGTACTGTCTTATGCAGCCATGGTTCCCCGCATATGTTGGGTATAATAATACAACCTTATATGGGTATTCTAAACATAAAACTTTGCTGGTTGAGAATGGGACTCGGGGAACCAGCCTCTGCATGATTAATCACGTCATTGCCTTACTGAATCTGAGAAGACTGCTCCTGCGGCTCGCGTTGTCAGACGATCCATGTATGTACTCACTGCAGTAGTAGGGATAGCACCCAAAAAGCAGTACATTTCCTCTTCAGGTGATTGGAAGCGTTCTGTTTAAATGCTATGTTACATATTATACGGCACAGATACTGATGTCTTAGAGTTCATTTTCAAATGGGTCATGACAATAAATTAAGTTATAGTCCCATTAACTGTGCCCAACATGCTTTCTCATCATATTTGATGCAGCGCGCGGGACCCACTCTGTCGGGTTTCACCCTCTGATATCCAGTTTATTAAGGATATCTTTAACTCAAGTTCTCCCAGACCAAAGTACACGGAAGTATGGGATATTGACATTGTGTTAACACTACTTCACCAGGGTGTTCCAGCTATATCCTTATCTTTGGCTCGACTCTCATAAGGTAGTTATCCCCTTGGCGCTGTTCTCAGCGCAACGGGTCCAGTCATTACATAATTGCGACTGGACAGGATGGTTTCACCTGCTATAATGTGATATTTCATGTTTACGATTTTGTTAAGTAGACAGCCCAGGGGTGTCAGGTCTCAAACAAGTTCTCATGGCATACCAAATGCACCTTCGGTTACGTATGGTCTCACATTTACAACATTACGTCAAGGTCACTTAGAGCCTTAGAGGCTCTGATACTAGCTATGTTTGTTAGTTACAATACCGCATAAGAAGGTATCAGTTCAGACCATCTCCAGGTGGTTAAAACGGGATTTCGGCTTATGCAGGAGTAGATACTAATTTTCTAATCTCACTCCACCAGGGCTGCTACAACATCAGCAGCAAGGGGTGTGTACGTTCCTCTGGACCACATCCTGCCGACTGCAGGATGGTCTAATGATCGATTTTTCCATGCATTTAATATTAACCCATTGCCAGACCAGGGGTATTTGCCAACTCTATTTTAGGTTCCATTTATAGTTTCCCCCGGAAGAGAGGGGTTACTATTATTATTATTTGTTCATTTATCAGCATTAGCTTGTTTTAAATCTATGTCATGTCTGTATACATTATGAATGTTTTCCTTATCTGTGGTCAACTGATGCAGTCGTGCTTGTGTGGACTCGTTTTTCCGTGGCATGAAATCACAGAGCTTCAAAATCTTCACGTAGTCACTCACGTGACTCCGAAATAATATAGTAAGATTATACGAGAACTTACCAGTTTGAAGTTTGATCTTTATTTTATGAGTGATTATGTGCCCTCCGCTCCCTACCCTCGTAACATAAAGATCTTCTCAAAGTTCTAGTCAGCTCTAATCTTACTATTTTAGTTCAACAACTGTTATCTGTGATTTCACACCGCTGCTTTGAAGATTGACGTGCATGCGCCTTGACGGCCTTCTTCAAGTAATCACTCATCGTAACTCCTCATAAAATGAAGATCAAACTTCAAACTGGTAAGTTCTCGTTTAATCTTACTATTTTTCAACAACAATCTCTCAGGACTGGTGACGATCATTATGATGTTGTTTTCCATTGCCCCTTATCGTGTGAATCTATTACACCAGAATTACACCAAATTGGAAGACACAAAAACAGAAGCAGGAGTAGGCCATTTTACCCACATGTCTACTCCACCATTCAGTAATACTGTCCTTTACCTCAGAGCCACTTACCTGCACCAGCCCAGAATCATTATGTAATTCCCTGGCATTGTCTAGAGACCATCCCTGTTGGTTCATGGTGGTGGTGGCACTATCGTAAACTATGCAGCCCTGTTGAAGGCGGTTCCACAGTGTTTGATCAAATTGATTGAAAGATACCGCATGGAAACAGGTCCTTTGGCCCATTGAGTCCTCGCTGGTCAAACATCGATCACACGTTCACACGAGGTCTATGTTATCCCACTTGCACATCCATTGACTACACACTGGGGTCAATTTACTGTCCAATGAACCTACAAACCAGCACTTCTTTGGGATGTGGGAGGAAACTAGAGCACCCGGAGGAAACCTATGTGGATAACTTGCAAACTCCACACAGACAGCACACAAGGACAAGATCAAACCTGGGTCTCTGGCGTTGTGAGGCAGTTGTTCTACCAGCTGCACCACTCTACTACCCACATGCCTGCTGCTGAGAAGAAGTTCTCAGAATTAGACCCAGTGATGAAGCTTTGCTTAATTCACTGAAGGTTATTCCCAAGTCAGGAGGGGGTGTAATTTAGACAGGGACAACAGTTGTCATGTTCCCATGTGCTTGAAACTCTTGTGCTTCTGGGTGGTAAAAGCCATGGGTTTGGAGCAGCCTGGGTGAGTAACGAATGAATGAAACTCAAATCACTGGGCACCAATACTTCATTGTGGATGGTGTCAAACTCTTGAGAGATGTTGGCCATGTATTTGGCCACATTCCTGACTTGTCCCTTGTAGATGGTGGAAAGGCTTTGTGGTGTCCAGAGTTGATGCAGGTGCCAGGAGATGTCCAGCCGTGTGATTCGACTGGAGACAGTCATTACCTGGCATTTGTGGTGTGAATGTCATGTGACACTGAATGTTGTCTACACCTTGCTGCCTGCAGCCAGAGGCCGCTTCATTTGCTGTGGAGTTGTCGCAGGAATGGGATTTTGTGCATCCATCAACAAATATTCGAACCTCTGATTTCCTAATGGAAGCAGCTGAGATGGTTGTGCCGAGGATACTGCTCTGAGCAACTCCTGCAGTGATGTCCCTGGGGTGGGATTATTGACCTCCAATGACCACAGCTGCCTTTCCACGAGCGAGATCTGACTCCATCCATTGGAATGTTTTCACTTTGATGCACACTGACCTGGTTTACCAGATGCTGCTTAATGCCACACTCCATCAAATACTGCTTTGCTGTCAGGGGCACGCACTATAGGCCTCTTGGCTCCATCCTCGGGTTTGTGAATCCCAAAGTGGGAATCAGCTAGTGAGTGATTGATGAAAGCACCTTCTATGTCTCCTCCCATCACTTTGATGATGATCGCGCACCAAGTAGCTGTATTCATTTGTCCTGCATTTTGTGACAGGACATCACCTGGGCAATTCACCCCACTGGTAGGGTAGATACTAATGCTAGACCTACACTGGATCAGTTTGACTACAGGTACAGCTTGTTTTAGAGAGCAGCTCTTTAATACTACAGCAAGGATGTTATCTGATCACCCAACCTTTACTCTGTCCAATGCTTACAGCCATTTCTTTATCGGCTCGAGTGAACTGAACTGGCTGAAGACCAGCTTCTGAGATACTGGAGATCTCAGGAGGAACTCAGATGCATCAGTCACTTGTTACTTCTAACTGGGTCTGGTGCAAAGCTTCAGCGTTGCCTTCAGCACACAATTCATGAGCATCATTCATGACTAGGTGTGGTAGGGATGTTGGTCTCCAGAAAGATCCACTATGTCAACTTGGCCCTGTCCCTCCTGCATGGTTTAACTTTGCAGTTTCATTAGTCTGCCATCTCATTCCTGGATGCATCAGGTGTAGATGCCCTGCCTGAGCCAACGTCGACTGCCTGGTTGGAGAGAATTAATCGAGTGAGGGTGTATGGGCCATATGGTTACAGATGGTGCTGGTGAATGTGTATGCCATTGAAGCCCCACCATGCCTCATGATGTACAACTTGGAGCTGCCAGATAGGCCCTGACTCTCTACTATATAGAAATTAGAAATGCTTCAGAAAATGTAGTTTAGTTTAGGTTAGTTTAGTGATACAGAGTGTAAACGGGCCCTATGGCCCACTGAGTTCACTCTGACCCACGGTCACCGGTACTCTAGTTCTATCCTACACACTAGGGACAATTTACAGAAGCCAATTAACCTACAAACCTACATGTCTTTGGAATGTGGGAGGAAAGCAGCGTACCCGGAGAAAACCCATTCAATCATAGGGAGAACGTACAAAATCCGTACAGACAGCACCCATAGTCAAGATCGAACCCGGGTCTCTGGCACTGCAAGGCAACCACTCTATCGCTGCACCACTGTGCTGGGCAGTTGATCTCCACAAGGACAGTGTTGGTCACTTGTACCAATGCTATTGTGAACAGGTAGATAAGATGGAGAACAAGGTTGATCCCTCGCATTGATCCGTTCACTATTCACAGAGACACAATCTAGCAGCAACATCCCTCTGGACCTGACCAGTCACAGCCTTCATTAGACAGGAACTTCTGAGGCTGATGACCTACGCTTGAAGACATTTCATCTCATTCTTGCTCTGATCGGATGATCTCTGATTTTGAAAATAATGCTAATGCATCGCACTGTGGTGCAGCTGGTAGAGTTGCTGCCTCACAGCGCCAGAGACCCGGGTTCGATCCTGACCCCGGGTGCTGTCTGTGGAGTTTGTCCGTTCTCCCTGTGACTGTGTGAGTTTCCTCTGGGTGCTCCTGCTATTTCCAATATTGCAAAGATATGCAAGTTTGTAGGTTTATAGGTTGTAGTTTACTGCTGAGGGTGGTGGTGGTGGAGGCAGACACATAGATGGCATTTAAGAGACTTTTACATAGGCACATGGATATGCAGGGAATGGAGGGATATGAATTATGTGCAGACAGATAAGTGTCTTGGCATCATGTTCAGTGCAGACATTGTGGGCCAAAGGGTCTCTCTTGTGTTGTATTGTTGAATGTTCCATGTTAATCGGTCTTCATACATTGCCCCTGGTGTGTAGGGAGTGGATGCAAAAGTAGGATAGCATAAAACTAATGTGAATGGATGACCAATGGTTAGTGTGAACTTTGGATATTTGAGATTGGATTGGATTTAATTTCTGTCAACAGGAAGGGCAAACATTGAATACAGTTACTTGTAGGGAGACACTGTGGTAGAAATAGGACTGACCAATCCAAGCTCTCAACATCAAACCAAGTAACAGAGCATGGGGATTTATGTGTAGGAAAGAACTGCAGATGCTGGTTTAAATTGAAGGTAGACACAAAATGCTGGAGTAACTCAACGGTACAGGCAGCATCACTGGAGAGAAAGAATGGGTGACATTTCGGGTCGAGACCCTTCTTCAGACTGCTGTCTGGGGAGGGGGCGGGACAAAGATAGAATGTAGTCGGAAACAGTAAGACTAGTGGGAGAACTGGGAAGGGGAGGGGATAGAGAGGGAAAGCTAGGGATATCTGAAGTTAGAGAAGTCAATGTTCATACCGCTGGGGTGTAAGCTACCTAAGCAAAATAGAAACATAGAAACATAGAAAATAGGTGCAGGAGTAGGCCATTCGGCCCTTCGAGCCTGCACCGCCATTTGATATGATCATGGCCGATAATCCAACTCAGTATCCTGTACCTGCCTTCTCTCCATACCCCCTGATCCCTTTAGCCACAAGGGCCACATCTAACTCCCTCTTAAATATAGCCAATGAACTGGCCTCAACTACCTTCTGTGGCAGAGAATTCCACAGATTCACCACTCTCTGTGTAAAAAATGATTTCCTCATCTCGGTCCTAAAAGTCTTCCCTCCTATCCTTAAACTGTGACCCCTAGTTCTGGACTTCCCCAACATTGGGAATAATCTTCCTGCATCTAGCCTGTCCAACCCCTTAAGAATTTTGTAAGTTTCTATAAGATCCCCCCTCAGTCTTCTGAATTCCAACGTGTACAAGCCAAGTCTATCCAGTCTTTCCTCATATGAAAGTCCTGCCATCCCAGGAATCAGTCTGGTGAACCTTCTCTGTACTCCCTCTATGGCAAGAATGTCTTTCCTCAGATTAGGAGACCAAAACTGTACGCAATACTCCAGGTGTGGTCTCACCAAGACCCTGTACAATTGCAGTAGAACCTCCCTGCTCTTATACTCAAATCCTTTTGCTATGAATGCTAACATACCATTTGCTTTCTTCACTGCCTGCTGCACCTGCATTCCTACTTTCAATGACTGGTGTACCATGACACCCAGGTCTCGTTGCATCTCCCCTTTTCCTAATCGGCCACCATTCAGGTAATAGTCTACTTTCCTGTTTTTGCCACCAAAGTGGATAACCTCACATGTATCCACATTTTACTGCATCTGCCATGCCTTTGCCCACTCACCCAACCTATCCAAGTCAACTTGCAGCCTCCTAGCATCCTCCTCACAGCTAACACTGCCCCCCAGCTTCGTGTCATCCGCAAACTTGGAGATGTTGCATTCAATTCCCTCATCCAGATCAATAATATATATTGTAAATAGCTGGGGTCCCAGCACTGAGCCTTGCGGTAACCCACTAGTCACTGCCTGCCATTCTGAAAAGGACCCGTTTACTCCTACTCTTTGCTTCCTGTCTGCCAGCCAGTTCTCTATCCACATCAATACTGAACCCCCAATACCATGTGCTTTAAGTTTGTATGCTAATCTCTTATGCGGGACCTTGTCGAAAGCCTTCTGAAAGTCCAGATATAACACATCCACTGGTTCTCCCTTATCCACTCTACTAGTTACATCCTCGAAAAATTCTATAAGATTCGTCAGACATGATTTACCTTTCATAAATCCATGCTGACTTTGTCCAATGAACTCACCACTTTCCAAATGTGCTGCTATCCCATCTTTAATAACTGACTCCAGAATTTTCCCCACCACCGATGTTAGACTAACTGGTCTGTAATTCCCCGTTTTCTCTCTCCCTCCCTTTTTAAAAGGTGGGGTTACATTAGCTACCCTCCAGTCCTCAGGAACTACTCCAGAATCTAAAGAGTTTTGAAAAATTATCACTAATGCATCCACTATTTCTGCAGCTACTTCCTTAAGTACTCTGGGATGCAACTTATCTGGCCCTGGGGATTTATTGGCCTTTAATCCATTCAATTTACCTAACACCACTTCCCGGCTAACCTGGATTTCATCTGGGTTCCTCCATCTCATTTAACCCCCGGTCCCTTGCTATTTCCGGCAGATTATTTATGTCTTCCTTAGTGAAGACAGAACCAAAGTAATTATTCAATTGGTCTGCCATGTCCTTGTTCCCCATGATCAATTCGCCTGTTTCTGACTGCAAGGGACCTACATTTGTTTTAACTAATCTTTTCCTCTTGACATATCTATAAAAACTTTTGCAGTCAGTTTTTATGTTCCCTGCCAGTTTTCTTTCATAATCTATTTTCCCTTTCCCAATTAAGCCTTTTGTCCACCTCTGCTGGACTCTGAATTTCTCCCAGTCCTCTGGTAGGCTGGTTGTTCTGGCTAATTTGTAGGCTTCCTCTTTTGTTTTGAAACTATCCCTGATTTCCCTTGTTATCCACGGATGCACTACCTTCCCTGATTTATTATTTTGCCAAACTGGGATGAACACTTGTTGTAGTTCATCCATGCAGTTTTTAAATGCCTTCCATTGCATATCCACCATCAACCCTTTAAGAATCATTGGCCAGTCTATCTTGGCCAATTCACGTCTCATACCCTCAAAGTCACCTTTCTTTAAGTTCAGGACCTTTGTTTCTGAAATAACAATGTCACTCTCCATCCTAATGAAGAACTCATCCATATTATGGTCACTCTTGCCCAAGGGGCCACGCACAACAAGACTGCTAACTAACCCTTCCTCATTACTCAATACCCAGTCTAGAATAGCCTGCTCTCTCATTGGTTCTTCTACATGTTGGTTTAGAAAACTATCTCGCATACATTCCAAGAAATCCCCTTCCTCAGCACTCCTGCCAATTTGATTCACCCAATCTATATGTAGATTGAAGTCACCCATTATAATGGTTTTACCTTTGTTGCACACGTTTCTAATTTCCTGTTTGATGCCATCCCCAACTCCACTACTACTGTTAGGTAAGAGGTAAGTTTACTGTAGTAAAGACAACTTCTGATGGTTTGTTCTCAATCTAGCAATTCATAAAGCTGTCTTTGTGGCACTATTTCTGCCTCTAGTTTGTAATAAGAGGTGGTGTTCCTCCAATTTGTGCTGGGCCTCACTCTGACAATGAAGGAGGCCCAGGACAGAAAGGTCAGATTGGGAATGGGAGGGGGAGTTGAAGTGCTAAGCCACCGGGAGATCAGATAGGTTTAGACGGACTGAGCGGAGGTATTCAGCGAAACACCTGATCGCCGAGCCTGCGCTTGGTCTCACTGATATAGAAAAGTTGACATCTGGAACAGCGGATACAGTATATGAGGTTGGAGGAGGTGCAAGTGAACCTCTGCCTCACCAGGAAAGATGGTTTGGGTCCTTGGATGGAGGCGAGGGGGGAGGTAAAGGGACAGGTGTTGCATCTCCTTCGGATGCAGGGGAAAGTTTCTCGGGAGAGGGTGGTTTGAGTGGAAAGGGACGAGTTGACCAGGGAGTTTCAGAGGGAACAGTCTCTGCGGAAAGCAGAAAGGGGTGGAGATGGAAAGATGTGGCCAGTAGCGGGATCCAGTTGGAGGGGGCGAAAATGTTGGAGGATTTATGTGCTTAGTAAAGACAACTTCTGATGGTTTGTTCTCAATCTAGCAATTCATAAAGCTGTCTTTGTGGCACTATTACTGCCTCTTGTTTGTAATCTCAAACATCCTCCTTGCTGGAATGTTTTTTGTAATTATATTAAAGTCTTTTTTTACATGGAGAACATCAATTTCCCGCCACCAACTCTCTCCTTTGCGTAGCAGAGCTGCTCCTTACTCTTAATAACTTCTTCAACTCCTCCCACTTCCTCCAAATCCAAGGCATAGCTATGGGCAACTGCATGGGCTCCAGCTATGCCTGCCTCTTTGTAGGGTACGTTGAACAATCCTGTTCCTGCCGTACACTGGCCCTGTCCCTGAACTCTCTCTGCTACATTGATGACTACATCAGTGCTACCTCCTGCACTCAAATTTACTTGGACCATCTATGACATCTCCCAACCATTTCCTGATCGCCCCGATTGCATCATAGGAGATAAACTATCAGCAGACATTTATTGTGAAGCCACTGACTCCCACAGCTATCCTGACTACACTTCTCTCACCCTGCTTCCTATAGAGACTCTATCCCCTACTCCCAATTCTGCCGTATCTGCGCCCAAGATGAGGTGTTCCATCCCAGGAGATCTGAGATGTCCTCATTCTTTAGGGAACAGGGGTTCCTCTATTCAATCATTGATGAGTCTCCTCAATATCCTGCATCTCCGCTCTTGCTCCCCCCCCCCTCCCAGTTGCAACAGGGACAGAGCCCCCTAGTCCTCAACTTTTACCCCAACAGCCGTCACATAAACAGCACATAATCCTCGGGCATTTTCGCCACCTCCAATGTGATCCCACCAATAGCCACATCTTCCCATCTCCACCCCTTTCTGCTTTCCACAGGGACCGTTCCCTCCGCAATTCCCTGGTTAACTCGTCCCAACCCACCCAGACCACCCACACCCCAGTTACCTTCCCCTGCAACCGCAGGAGATACAACACCTGTCCCTATACCTCTCCCCTCAACTCCATCCTAGGACCTCGACAATCTTTTCAGGTGAGGCAGAGGTTCACTTGTACCTCCTCCAACCTTATCCTCTGTATCCACTGTTCCAGGTGTGGACTCGTATATATTGATGAGTCCAAGCGCAGACTCGGCGATCGTTTCACTGAACATCTCTGCTCAGTCCACCTAAACCTACCTGATCTCCCGGTTCCTAAACACTTTAACTCTCCCTCCCATTCCCACACTGACCTTTCTGTCCTGGGCCTCCTCCATTGTCATAGTGAGGCCCAGCACAAATGAGAGGAACAAAAACTCAGATTTCACTTGGGCAGCTTACACCCCAGCAGTATGAATATTGACTTCTCTAACTTCAAATAACCTTTGCCTTCCTTCTCTCTCCATCCTTCCCCCCTTCCCAGTTCTCCGACCAGTCTTACTGTCCTTGTTTACATTTTATCTCTGTTTGCTTTGTTGTTAACTTCTCCTTGCTAACATTTATCTATTCTACGCTGTCCTTGATCTCCATCACCTTTGTCTCTTTTTCACATTTTACATTTCCTTATCTCTGTATCTCCCTCTCCCCTGATTGTGTCGACCTGAAATACACCCATTCCTTCTATCCAGAGATGCTGCCTGTCCAGCTGAGTTACTCCAGCATTTTGGGTCTATCTTTGGTTTAAACCAGCATTTGCAGTTCCTTCCTATAACATAGTAAGATTAAAGGAGAACTTACCAGTTATGAGGAGTTACGATGAGCGATTACGTGAAGAAGGCCGTCAAGGCACATGCGCTTCAATCTTCAAAGCAGCGGCGTGAAATCACAGATAACAGTTGTTGAACTAAAATAGTAAGATTAGAGCTGAGTAGAACTTTGAGAAAGATCTTTATGTTACAAGGGTTGGGAGCGGAGGGCACGTAATCGCTCATCGTAACTCCTCATAAAATAAAGATCAAACTTCAAACTGGTAAGCTCGTTTAATCTTACTATTTTACTTCGGAGTCACGTGAGTGACTACGCGAAGACTTTGAAGCTCTGTGATTTCATGCGTGGAAAACGAGTCCATGCGTCACACACTGCATTAGTTGACCAGGATGAGTGAGAAATAATCAAACATGACATAGATATAAAATGCTGATGCTTTAATAAACAAAGAAAACAACAATAGTGACCCTCTCACCCAGGGGGAAACTGTAAAACAGAACATAAAACAGAATTAGCAAAAGTCCCCGGTCTGGCAATAGGTTTGTTGTAAAACCTCTGATACGTCAGTTCATTAGACCATCCCGCAGACGCTAGAATGTGGTCGATTGGGACGTCCATATCCCTTGCTGCTGACGTAGATGCAGCCCTGGTAGAATGAGTTTTAAATGTGTCAGTGTCCACTCCTGCACATGCCAGCACCTGTTTTATCCATCTTGAAATGGTCTGCCCTATAACCTTCCTATGAGGTTTGGTGTAGCTGATGAATAAGGATAATTCCGAGCCTCTGAGGCTCTTAGTGATCATAATGTATTGTAATATGTGAGATACCACATACAACCGTTGGTCTACGGGGTAAGCCATAAAACTTAATTTGAGCCCCGACATCCCTGGTCTGCTCTGCTTTAATAGATCATGAACAAAAAAGGTGATGTTGTCAACAGATGTAACCATGCTGTCCAGTCTAAGTTTATTTAACGTCTGGACCCGTTGTGCTGAGACCAGCGCCATGAGCATGGCTACCTTAAGTGTGAGATTAGAGAGAGACAGGGATGAAGCGTGTGCCCACTGACGGAGCAGCGTGAGGACCACGCTCACATCCCATATCTGTGAATATCTGGGCCTTGGGGGAGTAGAGTTAAAAATGCCCTTCATAAATCTAGTTATTAAGGGGTGAGATCCGATAGTGTGGTTCCTTGACCCCAGCCATAAGTAAGATGACAAAGCGCTCCTAGCACTATTTATGGCACTATAACTGAGTTTCTGATCATAGAAAAGTGTAGAAAGGAACTACAAAACATCTGTAATGGAAGCCGTGTCATACGAAATATTCGATAGGGAGCAGTACATCTCCCATTTCCTTATATGAGAGATGTACTGTTTCTGGGGGCGCTTCCTCCAGGCCGCAGTGATCACATCTACCATACGATCTGAAAGTCCGAGCCCCAGGAATGGTCTCCTCAGAGTCTGCAAACCAATAAATTTATTTGGTCATGAAGAGGATGGCTTTCCCCTGTCACAGGATGTACCAGCAGCTTTCTGCTTTTGGGAACAACCATAAAAGGCTGTGTAATAATAGCTAGGACGAGTGGGAACCAATGTTGAGTAGGCCAGTCTGGTACTACCAATATGCCAGAGGCGGAGTCTTGCTTGATCTTGGCCAAGCATCGACTGATGAGGCAAAATGGGGGAAACACATACAAGAACTTCCCACCCCAGCATAGCGAGAATGCATCTACTACTACTGCCCCTGGGTCTGGTTCCCATGAAATGTAATTTGGTAACTGATGATTTAGTCTGGATGCAAACAGATCAATATATCATACCGAACGACAATGTCGTTAAACACTTTATGATTCAACATCCACTCTTTGTTGTCATTGAATTCGCGTGACCTGTTGTCCGCCACCATATTATATCTACCTGGTAAGTAGACAGCTGAAACCCAGATGTTTCTCGCAATACACCAATACTCTAGATGGTACCAAAACCTTAACTGGGTGGATTAGGAACCCCAGTCTCTCAAACATGAGTTTGGTAGCTGACACAGATAATTCAGCTAATTTCATAGTCTTCCCAATCATTAAGATGTCATCCAAGTATGCCATGACTATATGATTCTGTGCCCAGAGTAGCCCCAGGACTAGTCTTAACAATTTAGTGAATAGTCTGGGGGCTGAGGTTAACCCATTAGGGAATGCTTTAAACTGCCACAATTGCCCCATCCAGCTAAACTTCAAATATCTCCTGTGGTCTACATGAATGGCCACCGAATAGTAAGCATCTTTGAGGTCGATGCATGCCATGTAACACCCCTTGGAAACCAGTTGTTTGGCAGTAACAAAGTTTTCCATTTTGAAGTGTTTATACTGCACAAATGAGTTAAAGCCGTGTCTTACCTGTTTGCGGTCATCGGCGGTGAAGCGCGGCGTCGCCGGTAGCGAGGACCGCGCGGCACAGGCGAGAGCGTCGAGCCTATCCACCGGAGTGCCGCACGGATGTTGCGCGGGGGCCGAGTTAATTCAAACACGGCGGGTCCCACGTGATTGCGGTAAGTAAAAAAAGGGCGGGCCGACTGCGATGACGTCGGCCCGCCGCACGTGACTCACCAGCGGCGGCTGTGGCGGCGGCCATCCTGATCGCGGCGCTGTAGCGGTGGCTGTGCCTGCGGCCGCGCAGCACACGTGCCTCACTGGCGGCGGCACGTGCGTCACTGGCAGAGGCTGTGGCAGAGGAGGTTTGACGCACGGCGCTCGACCCACACTGGCGGCGGCCCGTGCGAGCGGCCGTGCGCACTCGTGCATCACTGGTGGAGGTTGTGCGGTGAGTATAGTGTTTTCGACATTGTCGATTTTATTTTTGCACCGCACGGTGTTGGGAACACTGTCGCACGGCCCGGGAATTGTTCTTTCTCACGAGTGCGAGGTCTATGGCGGCAGATTCTTCCCGTTTCGCCGCCAATGACCGCAGATTCGTGAGACAGACCTTTTAAGCTCAGTCAAATCCAGGATGATTCGGCATCCTCCATCCTTCTTTTGCCTAGTAAATATATTGGACACAAATTGGTGAGACTCATGACTCGACTTCTCAATTACCCCTTTCTTGAGTAAAGATTCGATTTCAGCTTGTGTATGCGCACAATCCTGTTGTGAAGGAACAAAGGTGCGGCTCGGTGTATGCTGTGTGGGTGGAGGCGAATTGGAAAGGAACTCAATTTGGAAACCTTGTATACTGCACAGTATAAATGGGTCAGATCTTATCCAATGCCATTCATGTAAGAAAAATTGTAATCTCCCCCCAACTGGAAACTGATCCATCGAAACTGTTTTACACAAACAACCAGACTCACTTACCTCAGTGGTTATCGGCGGTATTGTGTTTGCTTCTGCCCCCGAGGTCTGGTGGGTAGGGCTGTTGGCGGACGCCCTCCGCGCATCTTGAACCTGCCCTAAAAAAGGCCTCTGTGCCTGTTGAACGTGATGCCCACCATATCCGGCAAACCGTCTGGTGTTGAGAGGAGGATAGGGGTACTGCCGTCGGAAGGATGAAGACTTGGAAGGAGTTGGGGCCTTGATAAGGCCGACAGTTTTAGCCTCATCATCCAGCTCCCTCAGCTGCTTAGGGAGATCTTCCCCGAACAGTAGGTTTGGTGGTTGGATGTTCCCAGCGTTGCATAATGCTGCAAATTTTGGGTTCAGAGCAGGACGGATGGCATTCTTATGGAGGACATTAATTTCAAAATGTGCATTGCACATTAATGCCATGGCGTCCTGCTGAACATTAGAGAGGGCCCCCCCATCGACCGACCAGGCCGTGATGCCCGAGGTAAGTAATTTTAAAATGTTCTGTAATTTTACCTCCTGGGCTCTGACGCCCCCTCCAATGTGTCCCCAGATGGAATGATTCACTGCTGGGACACTTAATGAGGCACAGTTTACTGGGGTAAGGTATTTAGTAGAGGTTTCCTCCATGGCCTGATCTTGGAGCTGGCGAGAGGCCATATAATTAATGCTACCAGCTAACCCCTCTCCCAGTGGTTCCCCTGATTGGGAAGAGATGGCAAATTTGGATGCCATGGGGACTACTCCCGAAGCTTGCCCCTCATGCCTTGAAGCATGCTCCCCAGCTGTGCCTCCGATATCTGAGTCAGTATAAAACTAGCCACTTACGCTCCCCTCCTCAGAGAGGGAGACATCAAGCAGCCCTGACACATGTGCCGCTGCCACGGGTTCTCCATAATACCCGGGCTCAGATAGCTCCCTTCTTTGGAGCATATCGCTTTGGAGCAACCTCTCCATTAGGTGCTCCAGATGGGTCAGTTTCCCAAACACACTGCCCATAGAAGGAGGAGAATCCACCAGGCCCGACTCATCCAAGTCCAGGGCCCTAACAGACTTCTTGGTGGCTTTTCTCCCCTGTGGGGTAGCCAAGGTGCTTACTGTCGGCACCAAGTCTGTAGCCGCTGGCTCCTCTGCTAGCGGCCCTGAAGGCAGAATCGGCGGCCGCCCGCAACCCGCAGGCCTTCAGAAGCCGGCTTCGCTGCAGCCCGCCTCTTTACCTTCGACATTTTCTCCGTAAAGTTTGACTACACTGTGAACAAACAGTAAAACGAACCCGGAGCAACGACCTCAGATCAAGTATGAACACTTACCTGAGCGTTTTAAACTTACCGCTGGAAGGAGCGACTCGCCTCCCAGTCGATCGTTGCGCAACCGTCAGACGTAATGACCCGCATGCGCCTTGACGGCCTTCTTCACGTAGTAATTCACGTGACTCCTAAATAAAATCCAGATTGTCTCCAATCTGATCTATTCCTAAATTAACCATTTCATAGTGTCATATAGTACGGACACAAGCCCTTTGGCCCGTCTTGCCCGTACTGACCAAGAACCCTGATCTAAGGTAGTCCCATTTGCCCACACTTCGTCCATATCCCTCTTAACTTTTTCTATCCAGGTATCTCTCTAAGTCTCCATTAAATGTTGTTATTCTGCTTGCCTCAAGTACCTTCCCTGGCAGCTTATTCCATATACTCATCACTCCTCTTTGTGAAAAGGATTCTCCGCAGGTTCCAATAAAATCATTCCCTTCTCACCTTAAACCCATGTCCTCTGGGTAAATAGACCCTAGGTAAAGGGGCTTGTTTTTGAGATCTCCTGAACCTGTACAACACATCACAAATGATGCTCCATAATATCCGGATATTATTGATGGATAATGAGGCATTTATATTGTGCACTCTCCTTCCCATTACCTGGAAATTTCCCCCATGTATTAGGAGTGAAGAATGAGGCATTCGCCTGTCTAACAAAGGAAACTACATCAAAAGTAATACTTTAGCTTACAATGAGATGGCAAAAAGCCATGAATAGGGTTGACGCTGCGCTTGGACTTACCAAAATTCTCTTTCCCTGCCACGCTCTTCCAGCCAATGTTCAGGCTGTTATTGCCAGTGGATAACTTTGATCTGTTATCGTTTGGGATCGTGCTGTTCCGGATTGCTTGCATGATGATTTCTTTGAAAATGGAGGAGCAGGAAAGTCAGCAGCAGCAGCATTAAAAACAGGGAATAAAATGTCACACAGCTTCAGTAATTTGTCATATCTTTGTGTGGAAAATAACATAATATTTCCAATGGTTCTCAATCCTATCTCTCTCCAGAAACCCAATGAGTTGCTCTCAATACCCTGTACACAGAGATTGTCAACGTCTTTTTCTAATTACGAGTGGAGCATGGTTTTCAAAAGATGAAACGTCACCCATTCCTTCTCTCCAGGGTGACTCCAGCTATTTGTGCCTATCTTCTTTAAACCATAAAGGTCTATCTTTAATGCTTTCACAAAAAATACATTAATAATCCAGCAGATAGACACAAATAGCTGGAATAATAAAAAACTGTTTTTTTAGTATGTGTTAAATGTATGTTTTAGTGTTGTTTAGCTTAGCTGATGTGGGGGGTGGGGTGGGACAGTGATGGGGGAACCTTTTGTAACCTCTTATCCCGACGGAGATGCGATTTTTTTGCCGTATGATATCTCTGTCCGCACTGAGGCCTAACATCGAGGAGCTGGTGGCCTCTGCTGGAGACCGACTTCGGAAGCTCCAACCGCGGGAGCCTGCAGGACTTAACATAGTGGAGCTCGCGACCCCTGTCGGGGATCGACTTTGGAGCTCAAACCGCAGGAGCCTGCGGACTTTAACATCGTGTTGCTCGCGGTCCCTGGTTAGAGAGCGACATCGGGAGCTCCAAGCCGCAGGACCTTCGACCGCCCCGACGTGGGAGCTACGATCGCCCCGATGAGGGAGCTTCGATTGCCCTGACAGTGCAAAAAGACCTGAAGGCAAGACTGAGGCAGGGCAAGGACGACTACAGGAAGAAGCTGGAGCTGAAACTTCAGCAGAACAACATGAGGGATGTGTGGAGCAGTATGAAGAGCATTACAGACCACAAGAAGACCAGTGACCTGGGGAGGGAAAGCGATCAGGACTGCTCCATCATTCCTATGTTCACCTGGATAAGCCAGGAAGCAATGTGAGAGTCATGTTTTTTACTTCTCCAGTGCTTTTAACACCATCCAGCCTGTAATGCAAGGGAGCAAACTGATGAGGATGCCGGTGGATGCTCCATTGGTGTCCTGGATCACCAACTACCTGACTGGCCGACCACATTGTGACAGGCTATAGAACTGTGTCTTGGACATGGTAGTGAGCAACAGGGGCCCCACAAGGGACGGTCCTCTCTCCCTTCCTGTTCACAATTTACACCTCGGATATAACCCGGTACTCTCTCCCTTCCTGTTGACCATTTACACCTTCAGATATAACCCGGACTCCTGCCACCTGCAGAAGTGTTTGTATGTCTCTGCAATTGTGGGCTGCATCAGTGAGGGGATGGAAGCTGAATACAGAGGTGTAGTCAATGACTTTTGAATGGTGTGGGCTGAATCCCCCCCCCCCCCCCCCAAATCTTTGCACATCCCTAATCCTTTCCACTCATCACTTTAATTTCATGTTTCATGTATTTTGTGTTTTTATGACTATTGGCAGATCAATTTGCCTCCTGGGATAAATAATGTTCTATTGTATCGTATCGGACCACCACTTTTTGTAATTGCCTTTGTTCCTGGGTGTTTGAGTTGCAGAACCAGGTGGTGATGCTATCAGTCAACATTGACGTGTTACCCATGAGAAAGATCATTGGTTCCAGCAGTACACCAGTTTCCTCCTTCACTGTCAAACCTAAACCGTTTCAATGGCTGCTGGTACCAACTGTGTACCTTAAACCAATGGCTAAAACAGAACTTTATTCAACACCACTAGAAAAAACAAGATTGTTACATTACCCAAGTTATTGGAAGAGAAGTTTGCCTTTTGTTGGTGATGTAAATTCCGGGCAGCTGCAATTGTATAATTTTCCATGACTTCCAGGAAATTGGAAACCAACTTGAAGAATTTTGTTGAACTTGTGTTGCAAAACTTTAACAAACTCGTGGTGGAAACCTCAGCAAATGAATCAATATCCTGTTGAAATAGAGACAGTGCCTTTGTCACCACTTGATCAACCTTTAAGCACCTGTGAACATGCACTCTATCCATTCCTCTACACCGCTCTATATCCTTCAATTTATTGAATATTCTCTTACTCATTTGCAATCATCTCCCTCCTTCCATCCAATGTACGTATAGAAATGCTGTTCAGGGTGGACTTGGTAGGTCGAAGAACCTGTGTCCATGCTGTATCTCTAAAGTCTAAAAAACAGGCACTATGGCCCAATTTGTTCATGCTGACCAAGTTGCCCCATCGAAGCTGGTCCCATTAATGTCCCTCTGAACTTTTCCAGTCTGTGTACCAATCCAAATGTCTTTTAAATGTTGTTATTATGCCTCTCTCAATTATTTCCTCTCGCAGCTCGTCCCATATATGTACCACCCTCTCTATGAAAATATTGCCCCTCAAGTTCCTATTAAATCTTTTCCCTCTCGCCATGTTCTCTAATTCCTAATTCCTCAGCCTTGGGGAAAAATAACTTGTGTTCATTGACCCTATCTATAACCCTCATGATTTTATACACCTCTGTCAGATTACCCATCATTCTCCCACACTCCCTGCCTGCCCAATCTCCCCCTATAGCTCACACCCTCAATTTCCAGCAACATTTGCAGAAACCACTCCCTCCGCAAATCTTGGTTCCCTCATCCAGTCCCACCTAAACCGCACCATCCTCAGGTATATTCCCCTGCAACAGCATGAGATGTAACACTTGGCCTATACCTCCTCGTTCACCACCATCCAAGGACTCCAGCTGTACTTTCAGGTGAGATGCATCTCCTCTAATCTCATCTACTGCATTCAGCATTACATTACTGGTGTCCAGTGAGACCAGGTGTAGACAAGGGATCATTTCGCTGAACACTTGCACTCGGTCTACCAAGACCGACTGGATCTCCCAGCTGTTAACCATTTTAATTCCCCTTCCCATTCTCGTACCAACATTTCTGTCCTGGGCCTCCTGCATTGTCAGATTAAGGCCACACTCAAACTGGAGGAACAACACCTCATATTCTGCATGGGTAGTTGGCAACTCAACAGTATGAACATTGAATTCTCCAATTCATAGCAACAACCCAATTGATTTTTTCTTCCTCCCCCCTTTCCTGGCTCCAATGCGCACCGGTGAAAAACATGAGCTTACCGCAAAAGATGAACTCTTCGGGCGAAAATTTATCAAATCTGTGAAGAGAACAGAAAATAGTTGAAAAAAGATATAAAATGCTGGAATATCTCAGCAGGTCATGCACTATCCCTGGAGAATTTAGACCGGAGGCATTTCGGGTTGGGACCCTTCTTTGGACCGATCGTATGGGGGGGGCAAAAAAGCTGGAAGAAAGGAGGGACAGGACAAAGTGTGGTTGGCGATGGGTGAACACAGGGAAAGGGGTTTTGATAGGCAAATGGTTGGACAAATGAGGGGGCTGGGAAGAAATAGGTACAAGGCCAGGTGGGACTCAGGGGAATCCCCTCCCCTTTCACCCCCAGACAACCCTCTTTCTTGCTCCCTCCGCTGACCTGAGCCACAACTGGCCGTGCACCTATTACTCCCCTCCCCCAACATTTCTTCCTCCAGATTCTTAAATCACAACTCTTTAATTCTTTTGTCTCACACCCTGTGTGTTTTCATCTCTGGCCTTTGTCCACCCATCTGCCTATCAACCCTCCCTCGCTTGTGCTTACCTATTACCTGCCGTGCTTTGTCCTGCCCCTCCTCTCTTCCACTTTTCATCTCCCCACCTTACAAACAGTCTGAAGAAGGGTCCCGACCAGAAAGTCACCTTTGCATATTCTGCAGGGATGCTGCCTGACCCTCTGAGTTACTCCTGCATTTTTGTATCTATTTTTGGTAAACCAGCATCTGCAGTGCTTTGTTTCAACCAGAAAACAGCTGCAGCAGCTGTCAGGAGGATATGTTGTTACAAAGGACCTTCCACCATCACCATCTGCTTACTGAAGGATACTAGTATTGTGAGCAATTTTGGGCACCATATTTGATGAAGGATGTGCTGGCCTTGGAGAGGGTCCAGAGGAGGTTTACAAGAATGATCCCAGGAATGAGTGGCTTAACATATGATGAGCGTTTGATGGCACGGTGCCTGGAGTTTAGAAGAATGAGAGGGGGCCTCATTGAAACATACCAAATAGTGAAAGGTTTGGGTAGAGTGGATGTGGAGAGGATGTTTCCACTGGTGGGAGAGTCTAGGACTAGAGACTAAAGGATGTTCCTTTAGGAATGAGATGAGAAGGAACTTCTTTAGTCAGAGGGTGGTGAATCTGTGGAATTCTTAGCCACAGAAGGCAGTGGAGGCCGTCAATGGATAGTTTTAAAGCAGATGTAGATAGATTCTTGATTAGTACGGGTGTCAGGGATTATTGGGAGAAGGCATGAGAATGGGGTTAGGAGGGAGAGATAAATCAGCTATAATGGTGAAGTAGACTTGCAGATGGGCCAAATGACCTAATTCTGCTCCTATCACTTCGGACTTCATGACCTTACTTTCATGAAACCTTTATCTTTACATTTAAGAGAAAAGTGCTCCTGCCCTACTGCAGCCAATGACCTAGGGATGGTCCCTGACCATTGAAGATGGTGGAGTTTGCACCTTCCTCCTGTATCCACGTGGTCTCCTCTCAGGATTCCAATTTTCCTCCCTTTGATAAGGGTTGCGCATGGTAGGCTGCTTTGGAAGGTGAGATTACATGGGTTCCTGGGGGAACTACCCAACTGGATACAGAATATGCTTCATGAAAGGAAGCAGATAGTGGTGGTGGAAGACTGAATGCCTGTGGCTAGTAGTGTGCCTCAGTAATCAGCGCTGTGTCCATTGCTGTGTGTGTTTTAATCAACAATTTGGATAGAATGTACAAGGCATGATTAGTAAGCTTGCAGAGGACACAAAAGTAGGTGGAACTGTGGATGGTGAAGATCCTTATCAAAAATTGCAGCAGGTTCTTGAACATCTAGACAAGTGGGCTGATGAATGGCTAATGGAGAGGGGTTGCACTTTAAGAAAGTGACAGGCACTTCACAGTGAATGCTCGGACAATGGCGAGCATTGAAGAGCAGAGGGATGAAGGTTACAGGTATATAGTTCCCAGAAAGTGGAGTCACAGGTAGTTAGGGTGGTGAAGAAAGGATTTGGTACATTCGCCATCATCAGTCAGAGTTGGGATGTTATGTTACAGTTGTACAAACTCTATTGGATGGATGCTATTGGGTTGGAAAGAGTGCAGAGAAGATTTGTATTTTCAGATGATCAGAAGGGTGGCAACAGTGGCGCAGCGGTAGAGTTGCTGCCTTACAGCGCTTGCAGCACCGGAGACTCGAGTTCAATCCCAACTACGGCTGCTGTCTGTATGGAGTTTGTATGTTCTCCCCTGGGGTGGAAGATTGCAACCTTCACGTGGTCCGCCTTGTTTCGATGAATGCAATCAACCCGGCGTGCACAATCAAATAAGATCTAATAGAACAAGTTGTCCTGCAACTTTAGGCTGTGCATGCCATACGCAAGAAGAAGGAGAAGAATGTTCTCCCCGTGACTGTGTGGGTTTTCCCCGAGATCTTTGGTTTCCTTCCACGCTCCAAAGACGTACAGATTTGTAGGATAATTAGCTTTGTGTGTGTGAGCAAATTGTCCCTAGTGTGTAGGCTAGTGTAACTGTGTGGGGATCGCTGGTTGGTGCGGACTCGGTGGGCCGAAGTGACTGTTTATGCCCTGTATCTCTAAACTAAACTAAAAGAGTTGTAGGGAGAGGTGAATTCTTTATTCTTGGAGCACAGTAGGCTAAGGAGTGATCTTATGCAAAAATCTTGAGGGGAATAGATAGGGTGCATGCACAGAGTCTTTTACCCAGAATAGGGCAGTCCAGAATCAATAGGTTTAAAGTAGTAAGGGAAGATTTAATGGGAACCTTAGGGGCAATTGTTTCCACACAGATGGTGGTGGATTTATGGAACAAACTGCCAGTGTGTAAGAAAGAACTGCAGATGCTGGTATAAATCGAAGATTGACAGAAAATGCTGGAGTAATTCAGCGGGTGAGGCTGGAGAGAAGGAATGGGCGAAGTTTTGGGTTGAGACCCTTCTTCAGACTGATGTCAAGCGAGGAGGCGGGACAAAGATAGAATGTCAAAGAACAAGCTGCCGGTAATTGAGGTACATCCTATAACATTTAAAATGCATTTGGACAAGTACGGGATAGGAAAAGTTTACAAGGACACGGGCAGATGACCCTAGTCTAGATGGGGCATTTTGATCAGCATAGTAAAGTTGGGCCGAAGGGCTTCTATTAATGCTGTAATACTCACACATCCCAAAAATATGAGGATTGGTAGGTTAATTGGCAAATGTAAATTCCTCCGATTAGGTCTATAGATTTGCAGAGTAGCACAGAATAGGAACAGGCCCTTTGCACAAACTCATGTATAACTCAGCCAGGAGAGGCTGCAGCTAGTGGCTCTCCCCCTCTCAGACAGGTCTGCTGCTCTGAACCCTGTCGGGGACAAGAGCCTCTCAGAGGCAGCAGCAGCAGCCATGTCAGTGGCACCAGTGTGTGGGTCTGTGTAAAGCAGGGCAGGGCAAGGACCAGGGGAGCAATAGTGAGACGGGACTCTCTAGTCAGAGGCACAGATGGGCGTTACTGTGGCTGCGAGCCAGGGTCACGGATGTCTGAGTGGGCACAGGATATTCTGAAAGAAAGGGTGAACAGCCAGGTCCACAATGGTACCGACAACATAGGTGGGGAGGCAGATGAGGTCCTGCCAGGTCTCCTGGGGAGTCAGGTGGTAAGTTGAAAAGCAGCATCTCTGGGCTTGTAATCTCTGGATTAGACACTGTGGTGTCGAGCGAGGCAAGCAATAAGAAGATGGCTGGGATAAATGTGTAGCAAAATAAATTTGAAGCTCTCAACCATCTCCACTACAGCACCATTGACGCTGACTGGGGCGTGTACTCCACCTCACTTCTTCAAGTCAAACTGAACTGAACTTTACTGAACTGAACTTTATTTATAGAACACTTTAAAAACAACCGCTGTTGCAACAAAGTCTGTACATGACTAATCATAAACATAAAACATAACAATAAAAACATTAAAAGAGTAAAAACAATAAAAACAATAGAAACACTAAAACAGGAGCAAAGTCTCATGCAGGGTCAAAAGCCAAGGAATAGAAAAGGGTTTGAAGACTAGTTTTGAAAATGGACAGTGAAGGGGCCTGTCTAATGTGCAAAGGTAGAGTGTTCCATAATGTCGGAGCAGCAACAGAGAAGGCTCTATCCCCTCTGAGCTTCCGCTTAGACCTCGGTACCTCCAGGAGCAGCTGATCAGCTGACCTGAGGCACCGAGCAGGAGCGTAGGGATGAAGCAGCTCAGAGAGGTAAGGCGGGGCGAGACCATTTAAAGATTTTAAAACAAATAAAAGAATCTTAAAATGAACTCTAAAGTACACAGGCAGCTAGTGGAGGGAGGCCAGAATAGGCGTTATGTGCTCCCTCGTACGTGTTCCAGTTAAAAGGCGAGCAGCAGCATTCTGAACCAACTGGAGACGTGCAAGGGATGATTGGCTAACTCCAAAATAAAGTGCGTTACAGTAATCCAGCCGAGACGTGATGAAGGCATGGATTACTGTTTCAAAATGCTGTCGTTCAAGAATGGGCTTCACCTTTGCCAGCTGCCTTAAATGAAAGAAGCTGGACTTAACTACCGCGCCTATTTGACGATCTAATTTAAAATCACTGTCCATCTTAAAACCCAAGTTTAAAACTGTTGGCTTCACATACAGTGCCAAGGGACCCAAGTCAACAGGGGGAGGTTCACTGGGGCCATTGGGACCAAACACTATCACTTCTGTTTTCTTTTCATTAAAATTTAAAAAGTTTAGGGCCATCCAGGATTTAATGTCATCAAGACATAACAGAAGTGGTTTGACTGAGAAAGCATCTTTCTTCTTCAGCGGCACATATATCTGACTACCATCAGCATAACAATGAAAAGAGATGCCATGCTTTCTAAAAATGGAACCCAGAGGAAGGAAGTACAGTGAGAAAAGCAGGGCCCCCAAAATTGGGCCCTGTGGAACCCCATATAACAGAGGAGCGGAGGAGGATTCAAAACCAGCAAGGCTTACACACATAGTTCTGTCTGCCAGATAAGATCTGAACCATTCCAGGGCACTAAGACAAGCACAAAGACAAGCTCCTTCATTTTGTTGGCATTGAGGCAGAGGTTGTTGCTTTCACACCATGTTACTAAGCTCTCCATCGCCTCATACTCTTGTACTCCATCTAGTCATTGTTTGAGATCCAGCACAGCCCAAGGAGGGCTGTAGTTATAAAGTGAATGCACAGGCTAATGGTGAATTTATAGAGGTGTATAAAATCATGAGGGGAATAGATAGTGTGAACGCACAGAGGCTAGAGACTCCTTCAGTCTCCTCTGGACATGTGCAAACCAGCTAGTAGGAGCATTGTAGACATCTTTAACCTCTCACCACTCCATTCTCAGATTATTCTCACGAGGAGGTTTGGGGGTGACCTTATATAGATTTGGGCCATTCTTTGGAAAGTGAACCAACATGTCACACACGTTACCAAAGGTGTGTCACAGAGCGATTCACTTGGATACACTGTGAATGGAGGGATATGGATCACTTGCAGGCAGAGGAGATTAGTTTAACTTGGTGTTGTGTTCGCAGACACATTGTTGGGCTAAAGGGTCTGTTTCTGTGCTGTATGGTCTGTACAGGATTGTTAAGATGCTAATACTATCTTGCTATTATGTCCAATGCTCTGGTTGGACACTGACTTTTGAGTCAAAGGCCAGTAAAATCCAAGCATGGCCAGAAAGGGGAGAATAAGTGAAGCAAAGCCTGTCCCAGATTATAGTTGTCAACATTATTGTGATCTGGATGTCCTTGAGGGACCAACGGTTAATAAGTAGTTTGAAATTTTTAGTTAATAACCAAAAATGCCCAATTTTGCTGGACACAAAGGACGAACAAAAAATACCCTGAACGGAATGAAAAATACAAACTGAGCAGCTCAGACCACAACTGCTCACAGCACTGCAAGTGTGGTCTCACCATAGACTTGATAGAAAACACCAACATGACCAATAACAGCAGGAAGGCATGGGCCACAATCCGCTGCCTCGGCGAAGACCATACCACACCGCCCACACTCACAACAGTCACAGCAAACTCAGTTGCAGCACAGCTTGTGGCAAACGGTCGTAGCCAAAACCGGCGCAGACCCACAGGAGAATACCGCCGGACAGCGGTAACAGACCGCCTACAACCAGCCAGCGCTCTCACCAAGCCCTTCGGCCTAGAAGAACTCGAAGCTGCAATGAGCATGCTGAAGCCTGGGAAAGCAGCAGGAATCGATGATGTACTGACGGAAATGATACAGCACCTTGGACCTATAGCAAAGATCTGGCTCCTAGCAATGCTGAACTCATGCATGGCACAGAAAACAACCCCACCTGTATGGAGAAAGGCCAAGACTGTCGCAATTCCAAAACCTGGAAAGGACCCATCATCCCCAAAGAGCTACAGACCCATTTCCCTCCTCTGCATCACCTACAAGCTCTACGAGAGGCTACTACTCCAACGCCTTATGCCACTTATAGACTCCAAGCTTACTAAAGATCAAGCTGGTTTCCGCCCTGGCCGCTCCTGTGCCGGGCAGCTACTGAACCTCACCCAACACATCGAGGACGGTTTCAAGTGCAAACTCATCACCGGAGCAGCTTTCATAGACCTCACCGCTGCTTACGACACTGTCCAGCACCGCACCATGATCAGGAAACTTTTTGACATGACTGGTGACCTCGACCTGTGCCAAGTCATCAAAAGCCTTCTAAACAACAGGCGCTTCTTCGTCCAACTAAACGACAAGAAGAGCAAATGGAAAGCCCAAAAGAATGGCCTACCACAAGGCAGCGTACTGGCCCCCCTCCTCTTCAACATCTACACCAATGACCAACCACTTCCCCCACAATGCCGCCGCTTCATCTATGCTGATGACCTCTGCATCACCACCCAACAGGAGAACTTCCAGAGGATTGAGCCTGTCCTGGAAAGTGCCCTCCAAGAGATGACAACCTACTACAATAACAACCACCTGAAACCCAACCCATCAAAAACCCAACTATGCAGCTTCCATCTTAAAAATCGAGATGCAGGAAAACAACTGAGCGTCTCATGGGATGGCCACAAACTCTCCAACCACTTCCACCCCGTGTACCTCGGAGTTACACTCGACAGGACACTCTCTTTCAAAACCCACCTTCAGAACACCAAAGCCAAGGTAAACACTCGCAACAACATCCTGCGCAAACTGGTAAACTCAAAGTGGGGCGCTGATCCACCAGCCATCCGTGCAACTTCCCTAGCCCTGTGCTTCTCCACAGCTGAATATGCGTGCTCAAGCTGGAGCCGCTCCCACCACACCAAACTGGTTGACACAGCCCTCAATGACACCTGCCGCATTATCACGGGATGCATAAAGACAACGCCAGTCCCGTGCCTCTACGCCCTAGCTGGTATTGCCCCCTTCCCATATCAGATGATCCATCATCGCCCAAGACGAGCGGAGAGCACAGGAGATCGATACCAGGCCCCCCCCCTGCACGGACACACAGCACCTCCACCCCGACTGAAATCCAGAGCCAGTTTCTTGCAGACAGTCCCACCTCTCCAGACAACCAAAGAAACAGCAAGGACCAACATCTGGAAAGATGAATGGAACCAGCTCAACACACGAGCCCACGACTGGATGGAGAGAGGAATCACTCCGACTGAATGCCTCGCCAGCGGGCACGACCTCCCATGGCCAACCTGGAAGACCCTCAACAGATTACGAGTGGAGCAGGGGAGGTGTAAATCACTGATGAAAGCATGGAACTACCAGGCAGAAGACACATGCAGCTGTGGAGCAGTACAGACAATGTCCCACCTACTGGAGTGTGACGACGCCCCCAGTGCAGCCCCCAGGACCTGGCTGAACCGACTCGACCAGCTCTGACCTGCGCCAGATACTGGCAGAACGACATCTGAGATTGCAACGGACTGGAAGAAGACCACAAGCTCAGACCACAACTGCTCACAGCACTGCAAGTGTGGTCTCACCATAGACTTGTATCTTTATGTCCCAGAGTTAAGTTATATTAGCTATTCCTTGGACCACTTTCCCAACTGACCGAGATCCTTTTGTAAACTTACTATATATTTCTTCACTGCCCAGTATACCACAGATTTTGGAGTTACCTGCATATTTACTCACCACAATAACTACATGATATTCATATTGATAATGTAGATAAGGAACAACAATAGACCCATCACCAAACCCTCCCTGCAGCACTCCACTGGTCACAGTCCACAAACAAATAAATCACATCACAACTACCCTTTGACTACTTCCTCCAAGCCAATTTCGTCAGTCATAGAGTGATACAGCATGGAAACATGCCCTTTGGCCCAACTTGCCCATGCCAGCCAACGTGTCCCTACCACACTAGTTCCACCTGCCCGTGTTTGGTCCGTATGCCTCCAAACCCATCCTATCCATGTACAGTATCTGTCTAACAACATCCCATTTGCCAGCTCACCTTGGATTCCTGACTAGTCTACCATGTGGAACCTTGTCGAATACCTTCCAAAGTCCATATAGACAACATTGCCCTACCGCCATCAATCCTCTTGGTGACTTCATGAAAAATCTCAGATTCATTTCCAATGAAAAAGGCCATGATGGCTGTAGAACATGGAATTTTGGATCAAACCTGCCGTAATGTCCTGGCTGACTGGTTTGTTTGATGCAACTGATGTCACTCACAAGTCATGGCACAGTTGGGTAAAAGCAATGTTATGAAAGGTAGTGTCAACAGACTTTCAAAGGCCATAAAAGATGTCAGAAAAGTTCATGCTGATCAAACAAGGTGGACGGAGGGAAGCTTATTAATTCCACACTGGTAGACGGCTCAAATATCAGAAAGAATGTGAGGACAAACCGAGTCATCTAAGCTTTTGAATTGGGATCATCTTGTAGGTAAAAGGTGGGGGAATGGAATTGATATACGGCAGCACTGGAAGGAGAGGTGGGAGATTACAAGTTGAATCAGGAGTTAAAATTGGCATGTAGTAAAGGTAATGCTACAGTTGTTATGGGAGATTTCAACACGCAGGTAGACTGGGAAAATCTGGACCCCAAGAAATAATAATAATAATAAAACATTTTATTTATGGGCGCCTTTCAAATCTCAAGGACACCTTACAGATTTTACAGTAGAAACATATAAACGGAATGAAATAAATAGTAAAGACATCACAAGTACACAAATTAAAAACAGAATTCAATCCGAACACAAAAATCAAAAACACAGTATGGAAGAGAGAGCAGCGGCTGCTAATACACAAAGGGAGTTTGTGGAGTGCCTCCGTGATGGATTCTTCGAGCAGCTTGTATTGGAGCCTACCAGGGAGAAGGCAATTCTGGATTTAGTGTGATGTAATGAACCGGAACTTGAGGATAAGGAAGTTGAGGTTAAGGAGCCATTAGGAGATAGTGACCATAATATGGTCAAATTTAATCTACAATTGGAGAGGGAGAAGGGTAAATCGGAGGAGTCGGTTTTACAGTTGAATAAAGGGGGCTATGGAGCCATGAGGGAGAAGCTGGCCAAATTGACTGGAAAAATACGCTAGAAGGGATGACATCGGAACAACAATGGCAGGTACTTCTGGGAATAATACAGACGGTGCAGGATCAGTTCATTCCAAGGGGAGTATGCGGCTAATGTGGCTGACCAGGGACGTCAGGGTCAGTATAAAAATAAAACAGTAGCAACGTAGCTTAGATGACCGGGAAGCAAGAGGATTGGGTAATGTCTAAAGAGCAACAGAAGAGAACTGAAAAGGCAATACGGGGAGAAAAGATGAGGTACGTAGGTAAGCTAGCCAAGAATATAAAGGAGGATAGTAAAAGCTTCTTTAGGTATGTAAAGAGGAAGAAATTAGTTAAGATCAAAGTTGGACCCTTGAAGACTGAAAAAGGTGAATTTATTATGGGGAACAAGGAAAGGGCAGATGAGTTGAACAGGCACTTTGGATCCGTATTCACTAAGGAGGACACAAACATTTTCCTGATATACTAGTGGCCAGAGGATCTGGGGTGACAGAGGAACTGAAGGAAATCCACATTAGGCAGGAAATGGTGTTGGGTAGACTGATGGGACTGAAGGCTGATAAATCCCCAGGGGCCTGCTCGTCTGCATCCCAGGGTACTTAAGAAAGTTGCTCTAAAAATCGTGGATGCATTGGTGATAATTTTCCACAGTTTTATAAATTGAGGATCAGTTCCTGTGGATAAGAGGATAGCTAATGTTATCCCACTTTTTAAGAAAGGCGGGAGAGAGAAAACAGGGAATTATAGACCGGTTAGCCTGACATCGGTGGTGGGGAAGATGCTGGAGTCAATTATAAAAGATGAAATAGCGGCACATTTGGATAGCAGTAACAGGATCAGTCCGAGTCAGCATGGATTTACAAAGGGGAAATCATGCTTAACTAATCTTCTGGAATTTTTTGAGGATGTAACCAGGAAAATGGACAAGGGAGAGCCAGTGGATGAAGTGTACCTGGACTTTCAGAAAGCATTTGATAAAGTCCCACATAGGAGAATAGTGGGCAAAATTAGGGCACATGGTATTGGGGGTAGAGTGCTGACATGGATAGAAAATTGGTTGGCAGACAGGAAACAATGAGTAGGGATTAACGGGTCCCTTTCAGAATGGCAGGCAGTGACTAGTGGGTGCCACAAGGCTCACTGCTGAGTGCAGCTATTTACAATATATTTCAATGATTTAGATGAAGGAATTCAAAGTAACATCAGCAAATTTGCAGATGACACAAAGCTGGGTGGCAGTGTGAACTGTGAGGAGGATGCTATGAGAATGCAGGGTGACTTGGACAGGTTGAGTGGGTGGGCAGATGCATGGCAGATGCAGTTTAATGTGGATAAATGTGAAGTTATACACTTTGGTAGCAAAAACAGGAAGGCAGAAGTACAGAAGCATCTGGAGGTCCTTGTTCATCAGTCAATGAAAGTAAGCATGCAGGTACAACAGGCAGTGAAGAAAGTGAATGGCATGTTGGCCTTTATAACAAGAGGAGTTGAATATAGAAGCAAAGAGGTCCTTCTGCAGTTGTATAGGACCCTAGTGAGACCACATCTGGAGTATTGTGTGCAGTTTTGGTCCTCTAATTTGAGGAAGGACATTCTTCTTATTGAGGGAGTGCATCGCAGGTGTACAAGCTTAATTCCAGGGATGGCGGGACTGTCATAGGCTAAGAGAATGGAGCGGCTGGGCTTGTATATTTTAGAAGGATGAGAGGAGATCTTATTGAAACATATAAGATTATTAAGGGTTTGGACACGCTGGAGGCCGGAAACATGTTCCCGATGTTGGGGGAGTCCAGAACCAGGTGCCACAGTTTCAGAATAAGGGGCAAGCCATTTAGAACAGAGACGTGGAACGTTTTCTCACAGAGAGTTGTGAGTCTGTGCAATTCTCTGCCTCTGAGGGCGGTGGAGGCCGGTTCACTGGATACTTTCAATAGAGAGCTAGATAGGGCTCTTAAAGATATCGTAGTCAGGGGATATGGGGAGAAGGCAGGAACGGGGATTGGGGATGATCAGCCATGATTACATTAAATGGTGGTGTTGGCTCGAAGGGCCGAATGGCCTACTCCTGCACCTATTGTCTATTGTCTGTTGTCTATTGATTTTCCAATACTCCTCTATGTACCTGAAACCAGCTGCTATGGCCTTGCCTCTTCCCATTCATGCCAAGTTCAAAGCACAAGCTCCCCAGTGAGGCAAAACAGTAAAGTATTAAATACAAAAATATGAGTGACAGCACCCACCTTTGCAGCCTCTGTTGTCTGTGAAGTTACGTTGTTTGCTCGGGTGGAAATATCCTGCCTTACAGGTACAGTAGTAGCTTCCCACTGTGTTGTGACAATCAGTGTTGCTGCCACACAGTGTTTGTGCAGAAGTTCCATTACTTTCATCCTCATCTGGATGGAGGAGAAAAATGATCCATGCTTTAATAAAAACCAAGAAGGAATGAGTGGTCTGTTGCCCATGCCAGTCCTCACACTCCACAGCTGATCATTCCTGGTCCTATCGTGACCTGTCCCTCCATCTCCACCATCCCTTGATTCAATCAACATTCACAATGTCAGCCTGGTGTGGCCTCAACAACTGTGGCTCCACAGTGAGGAACAGGAAGACTCACAACCTTCTGAGCAAAGGGACCTTTCCTCAGCCCAGGCCTAAACGGACAAAGCCGCTGCCTCTCTGCTCCTCTGTTACTCCCACATCTACATCAGCAAACTTAGATTCTTTCTGCTTTTTGTGAAGTGTGTTATGTCATTACAAGGAGTCTTGCCTACCCCTGCTTCTCACAATACCCCTCACTCCTCCCCCCACCTACCCCACCTGGCCATCACCACATCCCTCCCAGTGGACCCCCTCCCCCTTCCGTTGTTCCCATCCCCCACTACTCTTCCCATATTGATTCACTCTTCACCTTGCTTTCCTATCAAATTCCAGAATCCACAGCCTTGTCTTGTTTCCACATCACCTCCCTGTCTCTATCTCTATTTCCACCCTTCCCTTCCCCAACTCACTCCATCTGCTAATTAACACTTCCTCATCTGTATCCACCTATCACTTGCCACACTTGCCCCAAGCCCTCCCGCACTCTTTGCAGTGGCTAACTCCCTTCTATTCTTTCTGCCCACATGAAGGTCAGAACCTGTCCATTTTCCACCAGAGATGCTGCCTGACACACTGACTATTCTCCTTTGTTGTCCCAGATCCCAGCATCTGCGATCTCTCGTGCTTCCTAGACCACCTCATGTTTCACTCTCATTCAAATATTCATCACGGGAAATAGAACAATTTTCTTGGACTTTTCACAATCGAAGGCTTTGGTGTGATCTAAAAGTAAGGGCGGTTAGCTTTGTCCAAGCTTCCATCGCTGATACACTGGCTCTTGAGGCAATGCGATTCCAGAATGAGCAATCTTCCCTTGATAGGGTTAGAGACACCTGGTGATGGAAGGTGGGGAGACAGGGAAACTTGAGGCAGAGTGAGGTACCCTGACCTTGCCTCAGCTTTCCCCATCTTGGCGTCATGGATACCCGTTGAACCATCCGTACCATTTGCCATTCCGGAACTGCAGATACTGGCTTATAGAAAAAGACTCAAAGGGCTGGATTAACTCAGCAGACAAAGCAGCATCACTAGAGAACAGGTACAGGTGACATTTCGGGTTGTCGTGGAGGTGGGGGGGGGGGGATGAAAGCGGGAAGAGAAGTCAGGGCAGGACAAAGCCTGGCAAGTGATATGTAGGTATAAGTGGGGAAGGGGCTGATTACCTCCCATGGATGTTGAAGAAACAGCAGCAAAGAGAAGCAGGAAATAGCACTGATTGGCTCTAGCCCATGTAGAAGGAGAGTTGGAAGTGAGTCAGAGGGGGAAAAACAGTTGAAAAAGAGAGACAAAGCACAGGCAGACTTAACTCAGAGCTCCCGTGGATTTTGAAGAAACAGCAGCAAAGAGAAGCCGGAAATAGCACTGATTGGCTCTAGCCCGAGTGGGAGGAGAGTTAGAAGTGAGTCAGGGGGGAAAACAGTTTAAAACAGAGGAATTTGGTTTGTAAATTGGTAAATTAGGCAATTTATCAGTCAATATAAGCTGGGCGGCTCTTAGGGAGTGGCCTTGTGAGGGAAGTGCCTTGTGAGAAAAGTGTGACTCTTTGGCTCGAGAGTCTCTGGCGAGGAGCCTGAGGCGAGGAGGCTACACTTAAAGCTGGAGAGGACGGAACGCGGTGAACACATGTCGGGGCAGATGAGACAGTGTGAGTCTTGCAGAATATGGGAGCCCAGGGACACAGATGGAGCCTCTGGCTGCTACACCTGTGGCAAGGGCGTCCATCTTCAGCACCGAAAGGACCGTGTTGGGGCATTGGAGAAGCAGCTGGATTGCCTCCGGGCCATCTGAGAAAACGAGTGTTTCCTGGGCAGCAAATACAGTGAGGTAGTCACGCCGAGGTTACGGGAAGAACCAAGGTGTGTGATGGAGAGAAAGGGTGGAAATCGTGGAGTGCAGAAGACTCGGGTGGCTGTGCCTAATGAAAACAGGAACGCCCTCTTGGGAACTGTCTGGGGAGACGATGTTTCCAGTCCGAACGGTGGACACGTCGGTGGCTCCAATCCTGGAGATGGGACTCGACCGGCGAGACCGACGTCAGGCAGAGCCTTCGTGGTGGGTGACTCTATTGTCCGAGGGATGGACAGGAGATACTGTGGTGGCAGACAAGATGCGAGGATGGTCTGTTGCCTCCCTGGTGCCAGGGTTCAGGATGTCACGAGCCGAATTCTGAACATCCTCGAGAGAGAGAAGGTGAACAGCCGGCAGTAGTTGTGCACGTAGGCACAAACGACATTGGGAAGAAGTGGAAGGAGGTTCTCCAACATGACTTCAGAGAGTTGGGAAGTAGACTGAAATGCCAGACTTCTAGGGTGGTTATCTCTGGATTGCTTCCAGTACCTCGTGCTAGTGAGGACAGGAACAGGGAGATAGGGGATCTGAATGTGTGGCTGAGGGGCTGGAGCAGGGAGCAAAGATTTAGATTTATAGACCACTGGGATCTCTTCTGGGATAGGGGTGACCTGTACAAAAGGGACTGGTTACACCTTAACTGGAGGGGGACTGACATTCTGGCAGGCATGTTTGCTAGGCCGACACGTGTGGGTTTAAACTAAATAGTGGGGGGGAGGGATTGACAAATTGGGAGTATAAAGATGGAGTTGAAGGGGAAGTGGCTACAGGAAAAATTACAAAAGATTCTCGAATTAATGGGATGGAAAGGTTGAGAATGGACAACAGAGTAAGGTCAGGGCCAATTGCGAGCGGTGCGAGGGGGGAAGTGAATACGGAGGTCAAAGTGCTGTATATGAATGCGCGAAGTATAAGGAATAAAGTGGACGAGCTTGAAGCTCAGTTAAAAACTGGCAAGTATGATGTTGTGGGAATTACTGAGACATGGCTGCAAGACGGCCAGGGCTGGGAACTGAATATTCAAGGGTATACCTCCTATCGAAAAGACAGAAAGGTGGGCAGAGGGGGTGGGGTTGCACAGTGGGTGAGGAATGAAATTCAGTCCTTTGCAAGGGGTGACATTGAAACAGGAGATGTGGAGTCAGTATGGATAGAACTAAGGAATTGTAAGGGTTAAAAGACCCTAATGGGACTAATCTACAGGCCCCCAAACTGTAGCCTGGACATAGGGCGCAAGTTGAATCAGGAGTTAAAATTGGCATGTTGTAAAAGTAATGGTGTGTTTGTTATGGGAGATTTCAACATGCAGGTAGACTGGGAAAATCAGGTTTGTACTGGATCCCAAGGAAGGGGCTTCGTAGAGTGCCTTAGTGATGGATTCTTAGAGCAGCTTGTATTGGAGCCTACCAGGGAGAAGGCAATTCTGGATTTAGTGTTATGTAATGAACTGGATTTGATAAAGGAACTTGAGGTTAAGGAGCCATTAGGAGGTAGTGACCATAATATGGTCAAGTTTAATCTACAATTGGAGAGGGAAAAGGGTAAATTGGAGGTGTCGGTGTTGCAGTTGAAAACAGAGGGCTATGGAGCCATGAGGGAGAAGCTGGCCAAATTGACTGGAAAAATACACGAGAAGGGATGACAGTGGAACAACAATGGCAGGTAATTCTGGGAATAATAGACGGTGCAGGATCAGTTCATTCCAAAGAGGGAGTAAGATTCCAAGGGGAGTAAGGGGCGACAGTGGCTGACCAGCGACGTCAGGGACAGTATAAAAATAAAAGAGAACAAATACAACGTAGCATAGATGACCGGGAAGCAAGAGGATTGGGTAATGTCTAAAGTGCAACATAGAGAACTAATAAGGCAATACGGGGAAAAAAGATGAGGTACGAAGGTAAGATAGCCAAGAATATAAAGGAGGATAGTAAAAGCTTCTTTAGGTATGTAAAGAGGAAAAAAATAGTTAAGACCAAAGTTGGACCCTTGAAGACAGAAAAAGGTGAATTTATTATGGGAACAAGGATATGGCAGATGAGTCGAACAGGTACTTTGGATCAGTCTTCACTAAGGAGGACACAAACAATCTTCCTGATATAGTAGTGGTCAGAGGGTCTGGGTGACAGAGGAACTGAAGGAAATCCACATTAGGCAGGAAATGGTGTTGGGTAGACTGATGGAACTGAAGGCTGATAAATCCCCAGGGCCTGATGGTCTGCATTCCAGGGTACTTAAGGAAGTGGCTTTAGAAATCGTGGATGCATTGGTGATAATTTTCCAGAGTTTTATAGATTCAGGATCAGTTCCAGTGGATAAGAGGGTAGCTAATGTTATCCCATTTTTTAAGAATGGCGGGAGTGAGAAAACAGGGAATTATAGACCAGTTAGCCTGACATTGGTGGTGGGGAAGATGCTGCAGTCAATTATAAAAGATGAAATAGCGGCACATTTGGATAGCAGTAACAGGATCGGTCTGAGTAGCATTGATTTACGAAGGGGAAATCATGCTTGATTAATCTTCTGGAATTTTTGAGGATGTAACTAGGAAAATGGACAAGGGAGAGCCTGTGGATGTAGTGTACCTGGACCTTCAGAAAGCATTTGATAAGGTCCCACATAGGAGATTAGTGGGAGAAATTAGGTCACAAGGTATTGGGGCTAGAGTGCTGACATGGATAGAAAATTGGTTGGCAGACAGGAAACAAAGAGTAGGGATTAACGGGTCCCTTTCAGAATGGCAGGCAGTGACTAGTCGGGTGCCGCAAGGATCGGTGCTGGGACCGCAGCTATTTACAATATACATCAATGATTTAGATGAAAGGATTCAAAGTAACATTAGCAAATTTACAGATGATACAAAGCTGGGTGGCAGTGTGAGCTGTGAGGAGCATGCTATGAGAATGCAGGGTGACTTGGACAGGTTGAGTGTGTGGGCAGATGCATGGCAGATGCAGTTTAATGTGGATAAATGTGAGGTTATCCACTTTGTTAGCAAAAAACAGGAAGGCAGATTACTATCTAAATGGTGTCAAGTTGGGAAAAGGGAAGTACAACATGATCCGGGGGTCCTTGTTCTTCAGTCAATGAAAGTAAGCATGCAGGTACAGCAGGCAGTGAAGAAAGCGAATGGCATGTTGGCCTTTATAATAAGAGGAGTTGAGTGTAGGAGCAAAGAGGTCCTTATGCAGTTGTACAGAGCCCTAGTGAGACCACATCTGGAGTATTGTGTACAATTTTGGTCCCCTAATTTGAGGAAGGACATTCTGGCTATTGAAGGAGTTCAGCGTGGGTTAACAAGTTTAATTCCCAGGATGGCGGGACTGTCATATGCTGAGAGAATGGAGCGGCTGGGCTTGTATACTCTGGAGATTAGAAGGTTGAGAGGGGATCTTATTGAAACATATAAGATTATTAAGGGTATGGACACTCTAGAGGCAGGAAACGTGTTCCTGATGTTGGGGGAGTCCAGAATCAGGGACCACAGTTTCAGAATAAGGTGTACACCATTTCGAACGGAAATGAGGTAACACATTTTCTCACAGAGAGTTGTGAGTCTGTGGATTCTCTGCCTCAGAGGGCGGTGGATGCCGGTTCTCTTGATACTTTCAAGAGAGAGCTAGATAGGGCTCTTAAAGATAGAGGAGTCAGGGATATCGGGAGAAGGCAGGAACGGGGTATTGATTGGGGATGATCAGCCATGATCACATTTAATGGCGGTGCTGGCTCGAAGGGCCGAATGGCCTATTCCTGCACCTATTGCCTATTGTCTATTGTCTATTGATTTTTAAATACTCCTCTATGTACCTGAAACCAGCTGCTATGGCCTTGCCTCTTCCCATTCATGCCAAGTTCAAAGCACAAGCTCCCCAGTGAGGCAAAACAGTAAAGTATTAAATACAAAAATATGAGTGTCACCACCCACCTTTGCAGCCTCTGTTGTCTGTGAAGTTACGTTGTTTGCTCAGGTGAAAATATCCTGCCTTACAGGTACAGTAGTAGCTTCCCACTGTGTTGTGACAATCAGTGTTGGGGCCACACACTGTTTGTGCAGAAGTTCCATTGCATTCATCCTCATCTGATGGAGGAAGAGAAAAAGATCCATGCTTTAATAAAAACCAAGAAGGGATGAGTGGTCTGTTGCCCATGCCAGTCCTCACACTCCACAGCTGATCATTTCTGATCCTATCGTGACCTGTCCCTCCATCTCCACCATCCCTTGATTCAATCAACATTCACAATGTCAGCCTGGTGTGTCCTCAACAACTGTGGCTCCACAGTGAGGAACAGGAAGACACACAACCTTCTGAGCAAAGGACCTTTCCTCAGCCCAGGCCTAAACGGACAAAGCCGCTGCCTCTCTGCTCCTCTGTTACTCCCACATCTACATCAGCAAACTTAGATTCTTTCTGATTTTAGTGAAGTGTGTTATGTCATTACAAGGAGTCTTGCATACCCCTGCTTCACACAATACCCCTCACTCCTCCCCCCACTTACCCCACCTGGCCATCACCACACATCCCTCCCAGTGGACCCCCTCCCCCTCCGTTGTTCCCATCCCCCTCTACTCTTCCCATATTGATTCACTCTTCGCCTTGCTTTCCTATCAAATTCCGGAATCCGCAGCCTTTTCTTGTTTCTACATAGATACATAGATACATAGAAAATAGGGGCAGGAGTAGGCCATTCGGCCCTTCGAGCCTGCACCTCCATTCAATATGATCATGGCTGATCATCCAACTCAGTATCCCGTACCTGCCTTCTATCCATACCCCATGATCCCTTTAGCCACAAGGGCCACATCTAACTCCCTCTTAAATATAGCCAATGAACTGGCCTCAACTACCCTCTGTGGCAGAGAATTCCAGAGATTCACCACTCTCTGTGTGAAAAAGTTTTTCTCCTCTCGGTCTTAAAGGATTTCCCCCCTTATCCTTAAGCTGTGACCCCTTGCCCTGGACTTCCCCAACATCGGGAACAATCTTCCTGCATCTAGCCTGTCCAACCCCATACAAACCTACCGACTCCCATGGCTATCTGGACTACACTTCTTCCCACCCTGCTTCCTGTAAGGACTCCATCCCCCACTCCCAATTCCTCCGTCTACACCGCATCTGCTCCCAGGATGAGGCGTTCCACACCAGGGCATCTGAAATGTCCTCATTGTTCAGGGAACGGGGGTTCCCCTCCTCCACCATAGATGAGGCTCGCACCAGGGTCTCTGCCATACCCCGCAACACTGCTCTCTCTCCCCATCCCCCCACTCACAACAAGGGCAGAGTCCCCCTAGTCCTCACCTTTCACCCCACCAGCCGTCACATACAACAAGTGATCCTCTGTCAGTTTCGCCACCTCCAACGTGACCCCACCACTCGCCACATCTTCCCATCTCCCCCCATGTCTGCCTTCCGCAAAGACCGCTCCCTCCGTAACTCCCTTGTCAATTCTTCCCTTCCCTCCCATACCACCCCCTCCCCTGGTACTTTCCCTTGCAACCGCAAGAGATGCAACACTTGTCCCTTCACCTCCCCCCTCCACTCCATTCAAGGACCCAAGCAGTCGTTCCAGGTGCGACAGAGGTTCACCTGCATCTCCTCCAACCTCATCTATTGCATTCGCTGCTCTAGATGCCAGCTGATCTACATTGGTGAGACCAAGCGGAGGCTTGGCGATCGTTTCGCCGAACACCTCCGGTCGGTCCGCAATAACTAACCTGAACTCCCGGTGGCTCAGCACTTCAACTCCCCCTCCCATTCCGTATCTGACCTCTCTGTCCTGGGTCTCCTCCATGGCCACAGCGAGCAACACCGTAAATTGGAGGAAATGCACCTCATATTCCGCTTGGGCAGTCTACATCCTGGGGGTTTGAACATTGAATTCTCCCAATTCTGCTAGCCCTTGCTGTCCCCTCCCCTTCATCAGCCATCTGGTTGTCTCCTCCCCTCCCCCAGCCCTCGGGCTCCTCCTCCACATTTTTCCTTTTTTCCTTTCTTCTCCCCACCCCCTATCAGTCTGAAGAAGGGTTTTGGCCCGAAACGTTACCTATTTCCTTCGCTCCATAGATGCTGCTGCACCCGCTGAGTTTCTCCAGCATTTTTGTGTACCCATAAGAATTTTGTAAGTTTCTAAAAGATCCCCTCTCAATCTCCTAAATTCTAGCGAGTTTAAGCCGAGTCTATCCAGTCTTTGTTCATATGAAAGTCCTGACATCCCAGGAATCAGTCTGGTGAACCTTCTCTGCACTCCCTCTATGGCTATAATGTCCTTCCTCAGATTTGGAGACCAAAACTGTACGCAATACTCCAGGTGTGGTCTCACAAAGACCCTGTACAACTGCAGTAGAACCACCCTGCTCCTATACTCAAATCCTTTTGCTATGACATCTAACATACCATTCGCTTTCTTCACTGCCTGCTGCACCTGCATGCCTACTTTCAATGACTGGTGTACCATGACACCCAGGTCGCGCTGCAGCTCCCCTTTTCCTAATCGGCCACCATTTAGATAATAGTCTGCTTTCCTGTTTTTTCCACCAAACTGGATAACCTCACATTTATCCACATTATACTGCATCTGCCAAATATTTGCACACTCACCCAGCTTATCCAAGTCACCTTGCAGTCTCCTGGCATCCTCCTCACAGCTAACACTGCCCCCCAGCTTAGTGTCATCCGCAAACTTGGAGATGTTGCCTTCAATTCCCTCATCCAGTTCATTAATATAAATTGTAAATAGCTGGGGTCCCAGCACTGAGCCTTGCGGTACCCCACTAGTCACTGCCTGCCATTGTGAAAAGGACCCGTTTACTCCTACACTTTGCTTCCTGTATGCCAGCCAGTACTCTATCCACATCAATACTGAACCTCCAATACCATGTGCTTTATGTTTGTATATTAATCTCTTATGTGGGAACTTGTCGAAAGCCTTCTGAAAGTCAAGATACAACACATCCACTGGTTACATCACCTCCCAGTCCCTGTCTCTATCTCCACCCTTCCCTTCCACACCTCACTCCATCTGCTTCCTCACCTGTATCCACCTATCACTTCCACACTTGCCCCAATCCCTCCCGCACTCTTTGCAGTGACTATCTCCCTTCGATTCTTTCTGCCCACATGAAGGTCAGAACCTGTCCATTTTCCACCAGAGATGCTGCCTGACCCACTGACAATTCTCCTTTGTTGTGCCAGATCCCAGCATCTGCGATCTCTCGTGCCTCCTAGACTACCACATGATTCACTCTCATTCAAATATTCATCACAAGAGAAATAGAACAATTTTCTTGGTCTTTTAAAAACCGAAGGCTTTGGTGCGATCTGAAAGAAAGGGCGGTTAGTTTTGTCCATGCTTCCATCGCTGATACACTGGCTCTTGAGGCAATGCGATTCCGGAATGAGCAGTCTTCCCTTGATAGGGTTAGAGACACCTGGTGATTGAAGGTGGGGAGACTGGGAAACTTGAGGCAGAGTGAGGTACTGCCTTGCCTCAGCTTTCCCATCTTGGCGTCATGGATACCCGTTGAACCATCCGTACCATCCGCCATTCAGGAACTGCAGATACTGGCTTATAGAAAAAGACTCAAAGTGCTGGAGTACCTCAGCAGACCAGGCAGCATCACTGGAGAACAGGTACAGGTGACATTTCGGGTGGTCGGGGAGGGGAAGAAAGCTGGAAGAGATGTCTGTGCAGGACAAAGCCTGGCAAGTGATATGTAGATACAAGTGGGGAAGGGGCTGATTAACTCCCGTGGATTTTGAAGAAACAGCAGGAAAAAACACTGATTGGCTCTAGCTCGAGTGGGAGGAGAGTCAGAAGTGAGTTAGAGGGGGAAAAACAGTTGAAAAAGAGAGGCAAATCACAGGCAGACTTAACTCGGAGCTCCTGTGAATTTTGAAGAAAGCAGCAAAGAGAAGCAGGAAAAAGCACTGATTGGCTCTAGCCCGAGTGGGAGGAGAGTTAGAAGTGAGTCAGAGAGGGAAAATAGTTTAAAACTGAGGAATTTGGTTTGTAAATTAGGCAATTTATCAGTCAATATAAGCAAGTCGGCTCTTAGGGAGTGGCCTTGTGAGGGAAGTGCATTGTGAGAAAAATATGAGTCTTTGGCTCGAGAGTCTTTGGCGAGGAGGCTGAGGAGAGGAGGCTACGCATAAAGCTGGAGAGGACGGAACGTGGTGAGCACATGTCGGGGCAGATGAGACAGTGTGAGGCTTGCAGAATATGGGAGCCCAGGGACACAGATGGAGTCTCTGGCTGCTATACCTTTGGCAAGTTCATTCAGGTTCAAAAAGGACCGTGTTGGGGCACTGGAGAAACAACTTCATTACCTCCGGGCCATCCGGGAAAACGAGTTTCCTGGACAGGACATAAAGTGAGGTAGTCACGCCGAGGTTACGGGAAGAACCAAGGTATGTGATGGAGAGAAAGGGTGGAAATCGTGGAGTGCAGAAGACTCAGGTGGCTGTGCCTAATGAAAACAGGAACGCCCTCTTGGGAACTGTCCAGGGAGGCAATGTTTCCAGTCCGAGCGGCGGACACATCGGTGGCTCCAATCCTGGAGATGGAACTCGACCGGCGAGACCGACGTCAGGCAGAGCTTTCGTGGTGGGTGACTCCATTGTCCGAGGAATGGACAGGAGATTCTGTGGCGGCAGACGAGATGCGAGGATGGTCTGTTGCCTCCCTGGTGCCAGGGTTCAGGATGTCACGAGCCGAATTCTGAACATCCTCGAGAGAGAGAGAAGGTGAACAGCCGGCAGTAGTTGTGCACGTAGGCACAAACGACATTGGGAAGGAGGTTCTCCAACATGACTTCAGAGAGTTGGGAAGAAGACTGAAAGGCCGGACTTCTACGGTGGTTATCTCTGGATTGCTTCCAGTACCTCGTGCTAGTGAGCACAGGAACAGAGAGATAGGGGATCTGAATGTGTGGCTGAGGGGCTGGAGCAGGGAGCAAAGATTTAGATTTATAGACCACGGGGATCTCTTCTGGGATCGGGGTGACCTATAGAAAAGGGACAGGTTACACCTTAACTGGAGGGGGACTGACATTCTGGCAGGCATGTTTGCTAGCCCTACACGTGTGGGTTTAAACTAAATAGTGGGGGGGAGGGGTTGACATATTGGGAGTATAAAGAGGGAGTTGAAGGGGAAGTGGCTACAGGAAAAATTACAAAAGATTCTCGAATTAATGGGATGGAAAGGTTGTGAATGGACAACAGAGTAAGGTCAGGGCCAATTGCGAGCGGTGCGAGGGGGGAAGTGAATACGGAGGTCAAAGTGCTGTAAATGAATGCGCGAAGTATAAGGAATAAAGTGGACGAGCTTGAAGCTCAGTTAGAAACTGGAAAGTATGATGTTTTGGGAATTACTGAAAAATGGCTGCAAGAGGGCCAGGGCTGGGAACAGAATATTCAAGGGTATACCTCCTATCGAAAAGACAGAACGGTGGGCAGAGGGGGTGAGGTTGCCCAGTGGGTGAGGAATGAAATTCAGTCCCTTGCAAGGGGTGACATTGAAACAGGAAATGTGGAGTCAGTATGGATAGAACTAAGGAATTGTAAGGGTAAAAAGACCCCAATGGGACTAATCTACAGGCCCCCAAACAGAAGCCTGGACATAGGGCGCAAGTTGAATCGGGAGTTAAAATTGCCATGTACTAAAAGTAATGCTGTGGTTGTTATGGGAGATTTCAACATGCAGGTAGACTGGGAAAATCAGGTTGGTACTGGATCCCAAGAAAGGGACTTTGAAGAGTGCCTTAGTGATGGATTCTATGAACAGCTTGTATTGGAACCTACCAGGGAGAAGGCAATTCTGGATTTAGTGTTAAGTAATGAACCGGATTTGATAAAGGACCTCGAGGTTAATGAGCCATTAGGAGGCAGTGACCATAACATGGTCAGGTTTAATCTACAATTGGAGAGGGAGAAGAGTAGATCGGAGATATCAGTGTTGCAGTTGAATAAAGGGGGCTATAGGGCCATGAGGGAGGAGCTGGCCAAAGTTGACTGGAAAGATACACTGGCAGGGATGACAGTGGTACAAAAATGGCAGGTGTTTTTAGGAATAATACAGAAGGTGCAGGATCAGTTTCATTCCTACGAGGAAAACAGATTCTAGGGGGAGAAAGGGACGACCATGGCTGACAAGGGACGTCAGGGACAGTATAAAAATTAAAGTGAAAAAGTACAAAGTAGCAAAGGTGATCGGGAAGCAAGAGGATTGTGTAATGTTTAAAGAACAACAGAAGATAACCAAAAAGACAATACGGGGAGAAAAGATGAGGTATGAAGGTAAGCTAGCCAAGAATATAAAGCAGGATAGTAAAAGCTTCTTTAGGTATGTGAAGAGGTAAAAATTAGTTAAGACCAAAGTTGGACCATTCAAGATCGAAAAAGATGAATTTATTATGGGGAACAAGGAAATAGCAGATGAACTGGTACTTTGTATCTGTCTTCACCAAGGAGGACACAAACAATCTTCCTGATATAGTAGTGGCCAGGGGATCTGGGATGACAGAGGAACTGAAGGAAATCCACATTAGGCAGGAAATGGTGTTGGATAGACCGATGGGACTGAAGGCTGATCAATTCCCAGGGCCTGATGGTCTGCATCCCAGGGTACTTATTTTCCCAGGGTGATAATTTTCCAATGTTCTATAGACTCGGGATCAGTTCCTATGGATTGGAGGGTAGCTAAAGTTATCCCACATTTTAAGGAAGGCGGGAGAGAGGAAACAGGGAATTATAGACCAGTTAGCCTGACATCGGTGGTGGGTAAGATGCGGGAGTCAATTATAAAAGGTGAAATAACGGCACATTAGGATAGCAGTAACAGGATCGGTCCGAGTCAGCATGGATTTACGAAAGAGAAATCATGCTTAACGAATCTTCTGGAATTTTTTCAGGATGTAACTAGGAAAATGGACAAGGGAGAGCCAGTGGTTGTAGTGTACCTGGACTTTCAGAAAGCATTTGATAAGGTCCCACATAGGAGATTAGTGGGCAAAATTAGGGCACAAGGTATTGGGGATAGAGTGCTGACATGGATAGAAAATTGGTTGGCAGACAGGAAACAAAGAGTAGGGATTAACGGGGTCCCTTTCAGAATGGGAGGCAGTGACTAGTGGGGTGCAGCAAGGCTCGGTGCTGGGACCGCAGCTATTTACAATATACATCAATGATTTAGAAAAGGGATTCAAAGTAACGTCAGCAAATTTGCAGATGACACAAAGCTGCGTGGCAGTGTGAACTGTGAGGAGGATGCTATGAGAATGCACGGTGACTTGGACAGGTTGAGTGTGTGGGCAGATGCATGGCAGATGCAGTTTAATGTGGGTTGTGAGTCTGTGGATTCTCTGCCTCAGAGGGCGGTGGAGGCCGGTTCTCTGGATACTTTCAAGAGAGAGCTAGATAGGGCTCTTAAAGATAGCAGGGTCAGGGGATATGGGGAGAAGGCAGGAACGGGGTATTCATTGGGGATGATCAGCCATGATCACATTAAATGGCAGTGCTGGCTCGAAGGGCCGAATGGCCTACTCCTGCACCTATTGTCTATTGTTTGTTGTCTATTGATTTTCCAATACTCCTCTATGTACCTGAAACAAGCTGCTATGGCCTTGCCTCTTCCCATTCATGCCAAGTACAAAGCACAAGCTCCCCAGTGAGGCAAAACAGTAAAGTATTAAACACAAAAATATGAATGTCACCACCCACCTTTGCAGTCTCTGTTGTCTGTGAAGTTACGTTGTTTGCTCGGGTGGAAATATCCTGCTTTACAGGTACAGTAGTAGCTTCCCACTGTGTTGTGACAATCAGTGTTGTTGCCACACAGTGTTTGTGCAGAGGTTCCATTACATTCATCTTCATCTGGATGGAGGAGGAGGAAAAAGATCCAAGCTTTAATAAAAACCAAGAAGGGATGAGTGTCTGTTGCCCATGCCAGCCCTCACACTCCACAGCTGATCATTCCTGGTCCTATCGTGACCTGTCCCTCCATCTCCACCATCCCTTGATTCAATCAACATTCACAATGTCAGCCTGGTGTGTCCTCAACAACTGTGGCTCCACAGTGAGGAACAGGAAGACACACAACCTTCTGAGCAAAGGGACCTTTCCTCAGCCCAGGCCTAAACGGACAAAGCCGCTGCCTCTCTGCTCCTCTGTTACTCCCACATCTACATCAGCAAACTTGCTTCTTGGTGCTTGGTTTCTTAGTCCTCCAAAATATTCCAAATGGAATTTAAACTGGAGGTGGCGGAGGGAGGATTAGATTTTTTCTGCTTTTTGTGAAGTGTGTTATGTCATTACAAGGAGTCTTGCCTACCCCTGCTTCTCACAATACCCCTCACTCCTCCCCCCACCTACCCCACCTGTCCATCACCACACATCTCTCCCAGTGGACCCCCTCCCCCTCCGTTGTTCCCATCCCCCACTATTCTTCCCATATTGATTCACTCTTCACCTTGCTTTCCTATCAAATTCCAGAATCTGGAGCCTTTTCTTGTTTCCACATCACCTCCCTGTCTCTATCTCCACCCTTCCCTTCCACACATCACTCCATCTGCAAATTAACCCTTGCTCATCTGTATCCACCTATCACTTTCCACACTTGCCCCAAGCTCTCCCCCACTCTTTGCAGTGGCTATCTCCCTTCTATTCTTTCTGCCCACATGAAGGTCAGAACCTGTCCATTTTCCACCAGAGATGCTGCCTGACCCACTGACAACTCTACTTTGTTGTGCCAGATTCCAAACCTGTCCTATCCGTGTACAGGGTCTGTCTAACAACATCCAATTCACCAGCTCACCTTGGATTCCTGACTAGTCTACCATGTGGGACCTTGTCAAAGTCCAAAGTCCATATAGACAACATTGCCCTACCCCCATCAATCCTCTTGGTGACTTCATGAAAAAACTAATTTCCCACATAAAAAGCCACGCTGGCTGTAGAACATGGAATTTTGGAACAAACCTGCCATAATGTCCTGTCTGACTGGTTTATTTGATGCAACTGATGTCAATCACAAGTCATGGCACAGTTGGGTAAAAGCAATCTTATGAAAGTTAGAGTCAACTGTCTTTCAAAGGCCATAAAAATGTCAGAAAAGTTCACGCTGATCAAACAAGGTGGACGGAGGGAAGCTTATTAATTTCACACTGCTAGACGGCTCAAATATCAGAAAGAATGTGAGGAAAAACTGAGATCTAAGCTTTTGAATTGGAATCATCTTGTAGCTAAAAGTTGGGGGAATGTAATTGATATACGGCAGCATTGTAAGGAGAGGTGGGAGGCTGCAAGTTGAATCAGGAGCTAAAATTGGCATGTCGTAAAGGTAATGCTACCGTTGTTATGGGAGATTTCAACATGCCGGTAGACAGGGAAAATCAGGTTGGTACTGGACCCCAAGAAAGGGAGTTTGTGGAGTGCCTCTGTGATGGATTCTTAGAGCAGCTTGTATTGGAGCCTACCAGGGAGAAGGCAATTCTGGATTTAGTGTTGTGTAATGAACCGGATTTAATAAAGGAACTTGAGGTTAAGGAGCCATTAGGAGGTAGTGACCATAATATGGTCAAGTTTAATCTACAATTGGAGAGGGAAAAGGGTAAATCGGAGGTGTCGGTGATACAGTTGAATACAGAGGGCTATGGAGCCATGAGGAAGAAGCTGGCCACATTGACTGGAAAAATACACGAGAAGGGATGACAGTGGAACAACAATGGCAGGTAATTCTGGGAATAATACAGACGGTGCAGGATCAGTTCATTCCAAAGAGGGAGTAAGATTCCAAGGGGAGTAAGAGGCGACTGTGGCTGACCAGGGACGTCAGGGACAGTATAAAACTAAAAGAGAAGAAATGCAACATAGCATAGATGACTGGGAAGCAAGAGTATTGGATAATGTCTAAAGAGCAACAGAAGAGAACTAATAAGGCAATACGGGGAGAAAAGATGAGGTACGAAGGTAAGCTAGCCAAGAATATAAAGGAGGATAGTAAAAGCTTCTTTAGGTATGTAAAGAGGAAAAAAATAGTTAAGACCAAAGTTGGACCCTTGAAGACGGAAAAAGGTGAATTTATTATGGGGAACAAGGAAATGGCAGATGAGTCGAACAGGTACTTTGGATCCGTCTTCACTTAGGAGGACACAAACAATCTTCCTGATATACTAGTGGCCAGAGGATCTGGGGTGACAGAGGAACTGAAGGAAATTCACATTAGGCAGGAAATGGTGTTGGGTAGACTGATGGGACTGAAGGCTGATAAATCCCCAGGGCCTGATGGTCTGCATCCCAGGGTACTTAAGGAAGTGGCTTTAGAAATCGTGGATGCATTGGTGATAATTTTCCAGAGTTTTATAGATTCAGGATCAGTTCCTGTGGATAAGAGGGTAGCTAATGTTACCCCATTTTTTAAGAAATGCGGGAGAGAGAAAACAGGGAATTATAGACCAGTTAGCCTGACATCGGTGGTGGGGAAGATGCTGGAGTCAATTATAAAAGATGAAATAGTGGCACATTTGGATAACAGTAACAGGATCGGTCCGAGTCAGCATGGATTTACGAAGGGGAAATCATGTTTGAGTAATCTTCTGGATTTTTTGAGGATATAACTAGGAAAATGGACAAGGGAGAGCCAGTGGATGTAGTGTACCTGGAGTTTCAGAAAGCATTTGATAAGGTCCCACATAGGAGATTAGTGGGCAAAATTAGGGTACAAGGTATTGGGGGTAGAGTGCTGACGTGGATAGAAAATTGGTTGGCAGACAGGAAACAAAGAGTAGGGATTAACGGGTCCCTTTCAGAATGGCAGGCAGTGACTAGTGGGGTGCCGCAAGGCTCGGTGCTGGGACCGCAGCTATTTTTTTTTTTTTTTTTTTTTTTTTAATTTTTTATTTATTAGAAGTAAGTACATTACATTACAACCACATACATTAGTACTCGTCACTTATGTCTTCTTACAATTAATGTACTCCATTTATTTTATACACTAGTAAAAGGAAAAGATTGAAAGAAAGAAGAAAGTGAAGGAAAAAGTGAGAGTGTAGAAAATGTGACAACAAAAAAGGACGAAGACCCTATAAGAACAAAATTAAAAACAAAAGAAAAAGAGTTAAGAAATAGACCCTAGAAAAGAAAGAGAAAGAGGAAAAAAAGAGAAACAAATATTTTTATGAGCATTACGTAAATGGGACATACCAACTCTTCAACTATCATCCCCCCTTACCTGACCTCAATTTTTTTTTTAAGGTATCTTTGCACCCTATATTTGTAATAATTCTATAAATGCAGACCACGTCAGGTGGAAGTGATCTGGTTTACCTGCTAGGAGGAGTCTTATCTCTTCTAGGTGTAATGTTTCGAACATATTTGAAATCCACATGTTTATAGTTGGTATTGGAGCCTTCTTCCAAAATTTTAGAATTAGCTTTTTCCAGTTATTAACCCATAGTCTATTAGTTTCTTTTGAAACACATTTAGTTCTGGACCATCTTCCGTTATTCCAAAGATAATCCATTCTGCTTTGGGTATCAGTCTTATTTTAAGTACTTTTGTAAAGATTTCGTAAATTTCAGTCCAAAATGTTTGAATTTTTGTACAGAAAACGAATCATTGCGCTATAGTAGCTTCTTGGGATTGACATTTATCACAAATAGATGATACATTTGGGAACATTTTATGAATTTTAGTTTTCAAATAATATAATCTATGTAAAATTTTAAATTGTATTAAAGTGTGTCTTACATTAATCGAACATTTATGCACGTTTAATAAGTGTTCATTCCAACTTTCCTTTGAAATTTTAATAGCTAACTCTTGTTCCCAGTCTCTTCTGATACCCTCCGTAGATGGTATTTGTACATTTAAGATAATATTATACAAATATGATATTAAGTTTGCTGATTCAGCTTTTATCTGCATTGCCTCATCCAATATATCTGCTGGGTTATTATAGTGATCTTTTGTATATTTTTTCAAATAGTCTCATATTTGAAAATATTTAAAATATTGATTATTTCTGAGTTTATATTTTATTTGTAATTGTTGAAATGAAAGTAATTTTCCAGTTTCATACAAGTCACCGAGCATTTTCATTCCTAATCTATCCCAATGTGTAAAAGCGTTATCTATAATAGAGGGATTAAACGAAGGGTTATTAACTATGGGTAATAAAAGTGATAAATTTCTTAATTTTAAATTTTGTTTTATTTGTTTCCAAATTCGGATTGTACTATGAATAATTGGGTTCTTATTATAATTTATATTATTCAGTTTCATTGTATAATATACATCAATGATTTAGATGAAGGGATTCAAAGTAACATTAGCAAATTTACAGATGACACAAAGCTTGGTGGCAGTGTGAACTGTGAGGAGGATGCCATGAGAATGCAGGGTGACTTGGACAGGTTGAGTGTGTGTGCAGATGCATGGCAGATGCAGTTTAATGTGGATAAATGTAAGGTTATCCACTTTTCTAGCAAAAACAAGAAGGCAGATTACTATCAAAATGGTGTCAAGTTGGGAAAAGGGGAATTACAACATGATCTGGTGGTCCTTGTTCATCAGTCAATGAAAGTAATCATGCAGGTACAGCAGGCAGTGAAGAAAGCGAATGGCATGTTGGCCTTTATAACAAGAGGATTTGAGTATAGGAGCAAAGAGGTTCTTCTGCAGTTGTACAGAGTCCTAGTGAGACCACACCTGGAGTATTGTGTGCAATTTTGGTCCCCTAATTTGAGGAAGGACATTCTGGCTATTGTGGGAGTTCAGTGTAGGTTAACAAGTTTAATTCCCAGGATGGCTGGACTGTCATATGCTGAGAGAATGGAGCAGCTGGGCTTGTACACTCTGGAGTTTAGAAGGATGAGAGGGGATCTTATTGAAATATATAAGATTATTAAGGGTTTGGACACAGTCCAGAACCAGGGACCATAGTTTCAGAATAAGGGGTAAACCATTTAGAACGTAAACGAGGAAACACATTTTCTCACAGAGAGTTGTGAGTCTGTGGATTCTCTGCCTCAGAGGGTGCCAGTTCTCTTGATACTTTCAAGAGAGAGCTAGATAGGGCTCTTAAAGATAGCGGAGTCAGGGGATATGGGGAGAAGGCAGGAACGGGGTATTGATTGGGGATGATCAGCCATGATCACATTAAATGGCGGTGCTGGCTCGAAGGGCCGGATGGCCTATTCCTGCACCTATTGCCTATTGTCTATTGTCTATTGACTTTCCAATACTCCTCTATGTACCTGAAACCAGCTGGTATGGCCTTGCCTCTTCCCATTCATGCCAAGTTCAAAGCACAAACTACACAGTGAGGCAAAACAGTAAAGTATTAAACACAAAAATATGAGTGTCACCACCCACCTTTGCAGCCTCTGTTGTCTGTGAAGTTACGTTGTTTGCTCGGGTGGAAATATCCTGCCTTACAGGTACAGTAGTAGCTTCCCACTGTGTTGTGACAATCAGTGTTGGGGCCACACAGTGCTTGTGCAGTAGTTATATTACATTCATCCTCATCTGGATGGAGGAGGAGAAAAAAGTTCCATGCTTTAATAAAAACCAAGAAGGGATGAGTGGTTTGTTGCCCATGCCAGTCCTCACACTCCACAGCTCATCATTCCTGGTCCTATCGTGACCTGTCCCTCCATCTCCACCATCCCTTGATTCAATCAACATTCACAATGTCAGCCTGGTGTGTCCTCAACAACTGTGGCTCCACAGTGAGGAACAGGAAGACACAACCTTCTGAGCAAAGGGACCTTTCCTCAGCCCAGGCCTAAACGGACAAAGCCACTGCCTCTCTGCTCCTCTGTTACTCCCACATCTACATCAGCAAACTTAGATTATTTCTGCTTTTTGTGAAGTGTGTTATGTCATTACAAGGAGTCTTGCCTACCCCTGCTTCTCACAATACCCCTCACTCCTCCCCCCACCTACCCCACCTGGCCATCGCCACATCCCTCCCAGTGGAACCCCTCCCCCCTCCGTTGTTCCCATCCCCCATTACTCTTCCCATATTGATTCACTCTTCACCTTGCTTTCATATCAAATTCCAGAATCCGCAGCCTTTTCTTGTTTCCACATCACCTCCCGGTCCCTGTCTCTATTTCCACCCTTCCCTACCCCACCCTATCTGCTAATTAACCCTTCCTCATCTGTATCCACCTATCACTTGCCACACTTGCCCCAAGCCCTCCCCCACTCTTTGCAGTGACTATCTCACTTCTATTCTTTCTGCCCACATGTAGGTCAGAACCTGTCCATTTTCCACCAGAGATGCTGCCTGACCCACTGACAATTCTCCTTTGTTGTGCCAGATCCCAGCATCTGCGATCTCTTCTGCCTGCTAGACCACCTCATGATTCACTCTCATTCAAATATTCATCACAAGAGAAATAGAACAAATTTCTTGGTCTTTTCACAGCCGAAGGCTTTGGTGAGATCTGAAAGTAAGGGCGGTTAGCTTTGTCCAAGCTTCCATCGCTGATACATTGGCTCTTGAGGCAATACGATTCCGGAATGAGCAGTCTTCCCTTGATAGGGTTAGAGACACCTGGTGATTGAAGGTGGGGAGACTGGGAAACTTGAGGCAGAGTGAGGTACCCTGACATTGCCTCAGCTTTCCCCATCTTGGCGTCATGGATACCCGTTGAACCATCCGTACCATCCGCCATTCCGGAACTGAAGCTACTGGCTTATAGAAAAAGACTCAAAGTGCTGGAGTAACTCAGCAGCTCAGGCAGCATCACTGGAGAACAGGTACAGGTGACATTTTGGTTTGTCGTGGAGGCGGGTGGGGGAAGAAAGCTGGAAGAGAAGTCAGGGCAGGACAAAGCCTGGCAAGTGATATGTAGATACAAGTGGGGAAGGGGCTGATTAACTCCTGTGGATGTTGAAGAAACAGCAGCAAAGAGAAGCAGGAAATAGCACTGATTGGCTCTAGCCCGAGTGGGAGGAGAGTTAGAAGTGAGTCAGAGGGGGAAAACAGTTTAAAACTGAGGAATTTGGTTTGATAATTGGTAAATTAGGCAATTTATCAGTCAATATAAGCTAGGCGGCTCTTAGGGAGCAGCCTTGTGAGGGAAGTGCCTTGTGAGAAAAGTGTGAGTCTTTGGCGAGGAGGCTGAGGAGAGAAGGCTACACTTAAAGCTGGAGAGGACGGAACGCGGTGAACACATGTCGGGGCAGATGAGACAGTGTGAGTCTTGCAGAATATGGGAGCCCAGGGACACAGATGGAGCCTCTGGCTGCTACAACTGTAGCAAGTTCGTCCAGATTCAGCTCCTAAAGGAACGTGTTGTGGCCCTAGAGAAGCAGCTGGATTGCCTCCGGGCCATCTGGGAAAACGAATGTTTCCTGGGCAGCAAATACAGTGAGGTAGTCACGCCGAGGTTATGGGAAGAACCAAGGTGTGTAACGGAGAGAAAGGGTGGAAATCGTGGAGTGCAGAAGACTCGGGTGGTTGTGCCTAATGAAAACAGGAACGCCCTCTTGGGAACTGTCTGGGGAGACGATGTTTCTAGTCCGAGCGGTGGACACGTCGGTGGCTCCAATCCTGGAGATGGGACTCGACCGGCGAGACCGACGTCAGGCAGAGCCTTCGTGGTGGGTGACTCCATTGTCCGAGGGATGGACAGGAGATTCTGTGGAGGCAGACGAGATGCGAGGATGGTCTGTTGCCTCCCTGGTGCCAGGGTTCAAGATGTCACGAGCCGAATTCTGAACATCCTCGAGAGAGAAGGTGAACAGCCGGCAGTAGTTGTGCACGTAGGCACAAACGACATTGGGAAGAAGTGGAAGGAGGTTCTCCAACATGACTTCAGAGAGCTGGGAAGAAGACTGAAATGCCGGACTTCTAGGGTGGTTATCTCTGGATTGCTTCCAGTACCTCGTGCTAGTGAGGACAGGAACAGGGAGATAGGGGATCTGAATGTGTGGCTGAGGGGCTGGAGCAGGGAGCAAGGATTTAGATTTATAGACCACTGGGATCTCTTCTGGGGTAGGGGTGACCTGTACAAAAGGGACTGGTTACACCTTAACTGGAGGTGAACCGACATTCTGGCAGGCAGGTTTGCTAGGGCTGCACGTGTGGGTTTAAACTAAATAGTGGGGGGGAGGGATTGACAAATTGGGAGAATAAAGATGGAGTTGAAGGGGAAGTGGCTGCAAGAAAAATTACAAAAGATTCTCAAATTAATGGGAAGGAAAGCTTTAGAATGGACAACAGAGTAAGGTCAGGGCCAATTGCGAACGGTGCGAGGGGGGAAGTGAATACGGAGGTCAAAGTGCTGATTATGAATGCGTGAAGTATAAGGAATAAAGTGGACGAGCTTGAAGCTTAGCTAGAAACTGGCAAGTATGATTTTGTGGGAATTACTGAGACATGGCTGCAAGAGGGCCAGGGCTGGGAACTGAATATTCAAGGGTATACCTCCTATCGAAAATACAGAAAGGTGGGCAGAGGGGTTGGGGTTGCCCAGTGGGTGAGGAATTAAATTCAGTCCCTTGCAAGGGGTGACATTGAAACAGGAGATGTGGAGTCAGTATGGATAGAACTAAGGAATTGTAAGGGTAAAAAGACCCTAATGGGACTAATCTACAGGTCCCCAAACAGTAGCCTGGACATAGGGCGCAAGTTGAATCAAGAGTTAAAATTGGCATGTAGTAAAAGTAATGCTGTGGTTGTTATGGGAGATTTCAACATGCAGGTAGACTGGGAAAATCAGGTTGGTACTGGACCCCAAGGAAGGGGCTTTGTAGAGTGCCTCTGTGATGGATTCTTTGAACAGCTTGTATTGGAACCTACCAGGGAGAAGGCAATTCTGGATTTAGTGTTAAGTAATGAACTGGATTTGATAAAGGACCTCGAGGTTAATTAGCCATTAGGAGGCAGTGACCATAACATGGTCAGGTTTAATCTACAATTGGAGAGGGAGAAGAGTAGATCAGAGGTATCAGTGTTGCAGTTGAATAAAGGGGAGTATGGAGCCATGAGGGAGGAGCTGGCCAAAGTTGACTGGAAAGATACACTAGCAGGGATGACAGTGGTACAAAAATGGCAGGTGTTTTTAGGAATAATACAGAAGGTGCAGGATCAGTTCATTCCAAAAAGGAAGAAAGATTCCAAGGGGAGTAAGGGGTGACCGTGGCTGACAAGAGAGGTCAGCGACAGTATAAAAATTAAAGCGAAAAAGTACAACGTAGCAAAGTTGAGCGGGAAGCAAGAGGATTGGGTAATGTTTAAAGAACAACAGGAGATAACCAAAAAGACCATACGGGGAGAAAAGATCAGGTATGAAGGTAAGCTAGCCAAGATTAGAACGCAGGATAGTAAAAGCTTCTTATGTATGGGAAGAGGAAAAAATTAGTTAAGACCAAAGTTGGACCCTTGAAGACCGAAAAAGGTGAATTTATCATGGGGAACAAGGAAATGGCAGATGAACTGGTACTTTGGATCTGTCTTCACTAAGGAGGACACAAAGAATCTTCCTGATATAGTAGTGGTCAGAGGATCTGGGGTGACCGAGGAACTGAAGGAAATCCACATTAGGCAGGAAATGGTGTTGGATAGATTGATGGGACTGAAGGCTGATAAATCCCCAGGGCCTGATGGTCTGCATCCCAGGGTACTTAAGGAAGTGGCTCTAGAAATCGTGGATGCATTGGTGATAATTTTCCAATGTTCTATAGACTCAGGATCAGTTCCTGTGGATTGGAGGGTAGCTAATGGTATCCCACTTTTTAAGAAAGGCAGGAGAGAGAAAACAGGGAAATTATAGACCAGTTAGCCTGACATCGGTGGTGGGTAAGATGCTGGAATCAATTATAAAAGATGAAATAGCGGCACATTTGGAAAGCAGTAACAGGATCGGTCCGAGTCAGCATGGATTTACGAAGCGGAAATCATGCTTAACTAATCTTCTGGCATTTTTGAGCATATAACAAGGAAAATGGACAAGGGAGAGCCAGTGGATGTAGTGTACCTGGACTTTCAGAAAGCATTTGATAAGGTCCCACATAGGAGATTAGTGGGCAAAATTAGGGCACATGGTATTCGGGGTAGAGTGCTGACATGGATAGAAAATTGGTTGGCAGACAGGAAACAAAGAGTAGGGATTAGCAGGTCCCTTTCAGAATGGCAGGCAGCGACTTGTGGGGTGCCGCAAGGCTCGTGCTGGGACTGCAGCTATTTACAATATACATCAATGATTTAGATGAAGGGAATCAAAGTAACATTAGCAAATTTGCAGATGACACAAACCTGGGTGGCAGTGTGAACTGTGAGGAGGATGCTATGAGAATGCAAGGTGACTTGGACAGGTTGAGTGGGTGGGCAGGTGCATGGCAGGTGCAGGTTTATGTGGATAAATGTGAAGTTATCCACTTTGGTAGCAAAAACAGGAAGGCAGATTACTATCTAAATGGTGTCAAGTTGGGAAAAGGGGAAGTACAAAAGGATCTGAGGGTCCTTGTTCATCAGTCAATGAAAGTAAGCATGCAGGTACAGCAGGCAGTGAAGAAAGCGAATGGCATGTTGGCCTTTATAACAAGAGAAGTTGAATATAGGATTGAGGAAGGACATTCTTGCTATTGAGGGAGTGCAGCGCAGGTTTACAAGGTAAATTCCCGGGATAGTGGGACTGTCATATGCTGAGAGAATGGACCGGGTGGGCTTGTATACTCTGGAGTTTAGAAAGATGAGAGGGTATCTTATTGAAGCATATAAGATTATTAACGGTTTGGACACGCTAGAGGCAGGAAACATGTTCCTGATGTTGGGGGGAGTCCAGAACCAGGGGCCACAGTTTCAGAATAAGGGGTAAGCCATTTAGAACGGAGACGTGGAAACACTTTTTCTCACAGAGAGTTGTGAGTCTGTGGAATTCTCTGCCTCAGAGGGTGGTGGAGGCAGGTTCTCTGGATACTTTCAATAGGGAGCTAGATAGGGCTCTTAACGATATCGTAGTCGGGTGTTGCTAAGGAATTGGAATCCAGTTGAAAATCTGTCATTATCCAAAATCACGATGAAATTGGTTATGCTCATGGCATTAGTTTCAGCTCAGAGAGTTCAAGCATTACAGAAACTCAGAATTGATAGAATGAAAGTAGGGCCAAATGCTGTGACATTCTATGTCTATGATTTACTGAAGCAAAGTAGACCTAGGTTCACAGGATGCAAGTTGGAATTTTTAGCATATCCTACAGATCCACAACTATGTGTAGTAACATATGTGAAATGTTACATAGAAACAACAAAAGTTTTAAGAGGCACCGAATTGGCATTTTTTATTATTCATAAAAAGCCTCATAAGAAAGTGTCAACACAAACAATTTCACGATGGTTGAAACAGGTGTTGAGATATTCAGGTATTGATACTGATAAATTTAAATCTCATTCCACCAGGGCGGCATCAACATCAGCGGCCAGGGATTCAGACAATAGACCTTATTCTCGCGGCCGCAGGATGGGCAAGTGAACAGATGTTTCACAAGTATTACCATAAGGAGATTAAAGATCTCAGAGGGTTTGGTGATGCCATGCTGGATACAGTATTAAATCCCCCATTATAATAAATGGGCCTAATTTTGTTACTTTTATTAAAATAAATAAAAACATTAACTGATTACATTCAAATGTTGTGGTTATGCATTGTTGATTGTGCTTACTCAAATGGAGTCAATCGATGCAGTGAACACCTGGATTTGAATCCACGGTGTGAAATCACAGAGCTTTGAAATCTTCACGTAGTCACTCACGTGACTCCGAAGTAAAATAGTAAGATTAAACGAGAATTTACCAAGTTTGAAGATTGATCTTTATTTTATGAGGAGTAACGTTGAGGGATTACGTGCCCTCCGCTCCCACCCTCATAAAAGGATCAAGCTGGTAGTTCTGTCTTTATGCATCTTACTATCATACTTCAGTAATTATCGTCTGTGATTGTCACTCCGCTGCTTTGAAAGATTGACGCGTGTGCGGCTGGACGGGGCTTCTTCACGTAATCACTCAACGTTACTCCTCATAAAATAAAGATCAAATTTCAAACTTGGTAAGTTCTCGTTTAATCTTACTATTAAATTGTGCTGTTGGCTCGAAGGGCCGAATGGCCTACTCCTGCACCTATTGTCTATTGATTTTCCAATACTCCTCTATGTACCTGAAACCAACTGCTATGGCCTTGCCTCTTCCCATTCATGCTAAGTTCAAAGCACAAGCTCCGCAGTGAATCAAAACAGTAAAGTATTAAATACAAAAATATGAATGTCAGCACCCACCTTTGCAGCCTCTGTAGTCTGTGAAGTTACGTTGTTTGCTCGGGTGGAAATATCCTGCCTTACAGGTACAGTAGTAGCTTCCCACTGTGTTGTGACAGTCAGTGCTGGGGCCACACAGTGTTTGTGCAAAATTTCTATTGCATTCATCCTCATCTGGATGGAGGAGGAGAAAAAAGATCCATGCTTTAATAAAAACCAAGAAGGGGTGAGTGGTTTGTTGCCCATGCTAGCCCTCACACTCCACAGCTGATCATTCCTGGTCCTATCGTGACCTGTCCCTCCATCTCCACCATCCCTTGATGCAATCAACATTCACAATGTCAGCCTGGTGTGTCCTCAACAACTGTAGCTCCACAGTGAGGAACAGGAAGACACAACCTTCTGAACAAAGGGACCTTTCCTCAGCCCAGGCCTAAACGGACAAAGCCGCTGCCTCTCTGCTCCTCTGTTACTCCCACATCTACATCAGCAAACGTAGATTCTTTCTGATTTTTGTGAAGTGTGTTATGTCATTACAAGGAGTCTTGCCTACCCCTGCTTCTCACAATACCCCTCACTACTCCCCCCACCTACCCCACCTGGCCGTCACCACACATCCCACCCAGTGGAGCCCCTTCCCCTCTGTTGTTCCCATCCCCCACTACTCTTCTCATATTGATTCACTCTTCACCTTGCTTTCCTATAAAATTCCAGAATCCGCAGCCTTTTCTTGTTTCCACATCACCTCCTGTCTCTATCTCCACCCTTCCCTTCCACACCTCATTCCATCTGCTAATTAACCCTTGCTCATCTGTAACTACCTATCATAGGTATGTTACAAGACTTACCTTCAGCGGCGCTGCAATTCTGCCACTGGCCGTGTGCGCGATTTTGGTGCCTTTGAGGGGGGGGGCGGGGTTAAAACAAGGGTTTCTCCTACCTTGTCCTGTATTATATTTCATTGGAGTGCCAGCTTTTGCTGAAAAATCGTTCCAACGGGCGTTTTGTGTATTTTTTATTTTTATTCGATCGACAAGTTCAGTGCTGGAATTATTTTAAAATCAGCTTCGAAACCTGTCAACGCCGACAACAGGGATGGATTTCACGCACGGGACAGGTAAACGAAAGCAGTTTATTTTATGTATAAAAGTGCTTCTTAAGAGGCCTTTAATTCACATTTTTTAATGCAAAACGGTGATTCTTTTCCCCGAACTAACGGCAGAATTTTTCATGCCGATACGGGGTTAAATTCACTGCAAATCAACGATCCAAATGATCGCGTTCCAGAAAATCCCACTCGCAAGATGATTTAAATGCCCATTAATTTACAGGTATTAAACATTAAATTTCTTCCATTTGGCCTGTAAATCCATGACAATGAGATTTAAAAATTATGTTATATTGTGCATTCTTGTGTGAATGTTATTTGGACACTTAGGCTATTTAAAAATGTTAATCTATTCTTAAGAAATTGATAGATGTTTAGATCTAGTAATTGAATTTTGTAATTAGCTACAATTAGGTAACTAACTAATTATATGCTTTAATTTCATGTCTTCTAAGTAAGATTGTTTCATTTTTGTTTCAGAATGCTTCAATCTATAATACCTTAAAATGTATTTCAGGTCTCTCAATTTTTTAAGAAAGTTATGGGCTTTTGACTGTACTCGATCACAGCTTTTGTGTTAAGTCAATGGAAAAGCAATAGGGAACAAGATGCTAATTTCCGAGTATGAAAATGGCCATAACTTTTTTAATACTGAAGATATGAAAGTGAATTAGGTGTCAAATTAAACGTCTTTTTATGCTTTATCCGATGGGATAAATTACAGACTTGATTTTTTAAATCTCAAAATGTTGTTCCATTGCTACCTATCACTTTCCACACTTGCTCCAAGCCCTCCCCCACTCTTTGCAGTGACTATCTCCCTTCTATTCTTTCTGCCCACATGAAGGTCAGAACCTGTCCATATTCCACCAGAGATGCTGCTTGACCCACTGACAATTCTCCTTTGTTGTGCCAGAACCCAGCATCTGCGATCTCTCGTGCCTCCTAGACTACCTCATGATTCACTCTCATTCAAATATTCATCACAAGAGAAATAGAACAATTTTCTTGGTCTTTTCACAACCTTTGGTGCGATCTGAAAGTAAGGGCGGTTAGCTTTGTCCAAGCTTCCATCGCTGATACACTGACTCTTGAGGCAATGCGATTCCGGAATGAGCAGTCTTCCCTTGATAGGGTTAGAGACACCTGGTGATTGAAGGTGGGGAGACTGGGAAACTCGAGGCAGAGTCAGGTACCCTGGCTTTGGCTCAGCTTTCCCCTGGCTTCATGGATACGTGTTGAACCATCCGCACCATCCGCAATTCAGGATTCTTGGAAGCACAGGAACTGCATATGCTGGCTTATAGAAAAAGACAAAGTGCTGGAGTAACTCAACAGACCAGGCAGCATCACTGGAGAACAGGTACAGGTGACATTTCGGGTTATATACTATAGACAATAGGTGCAGGAGAAGGCCATTCGGCCCTTCAAGCCAGCACTGCCATTCAAAGTGATCATGGCAGATCATCGCCAATCAGTACCCTGTTCCTGCCTTCCCCCATATCCCCTGACTCCGCTATTTTAAGATCATTATCTAGCTCTCTCTTGAAAGCATCCAGAGAATCTGCCTCCACCGCCCTCTGAGGCAGAGAATTCCACAGACTCACCACTCTGTGAGAAAAAGTGTTTCCTCGTCTCTGTTCTAAATGGCTTACTCCTTTTTCATAAACTGTGGTCCCTGGTTCTGGACTCCCCCAACATTGGGAACATGTTTCCTGCCTCTAGCGTGTCCAAACCCTTAACAATCTTATATGTTTCAATGAGATACCCTCTCATCCTTCTAAACTCCAGAGTGTACCATCCCAACTGCTCCATTCTCTCAGGATATGACAGTCCCGCCATCTCAGGAATTAACCTTGTAAACCTACGCTGAACTCCCTCAATAGCAAGAATGTCATTCCTCAAATTAGGGGACCAAAACTGCACACAATACTTTATTTTATGAGGAGGTACGTTGGTGATTACGTGAAGAAGACCCGTCAGGGCGCCTGCGTGTCAATCTTCAAAGCAACGGTGTGAAATCACAAACAACAAGAACAAAGTAATATAGTAACCTAATAAAATGAGTAAATTAAGAACTTCCATCTGACCTTTATGATAGAGGGTTGGCCGTGGTGGGCACGTAATCACCAACGTAACTCCTCATAAAATAAAGATCAAACTGGTAAGTTTTCATTTAATCTTACTATTTTACTTCGGAGTCGCGTGAGTGACTACGTGAAGAATTTAAAGCTTTGTGATTTTCATGCCGCAGATACAAATCCCGGCTTCTCACTGCATTGATTGACTCGGAATGAGAAATAACCAATAATGCATTAATAATGACATTTGCATGACAAATGCAGTAATTCATTTATTTGAATAAAATAATTAACAGTATCCCCTTTAACCCAGGGAAATTTAAACAGAACGTAATATAGTATCTGCAAACAGCCCCGTATTGGCAATAGGCCAATGGTAAAAGTGTTGACACACCAACTTATTAGATCACCCGGCGGCCGCGAAAATATGGTCGACGGGTCGTCCTTCACCCTGGCCGCCAATGTTGCTGCTAAATTAAATGGGATCCAAAAACATCACTGTTCCCACCTGCAGCAACCAAACTTGTTTTAACCATCTTAAAATAGTCTGAACTGACACTATCTTGTATGGTTTTTCGTGAATGATAAACAATCTTGTTTTCATATTTCATAAGACCGTTGTAGCCTCAATGTATTGCAACAAATATGTCTTAACATATAGACATGGATCCATGGAATATGCTAATACAACACTCTTGAATCCTGTCACACCTGATCCTACTTCATTTGAGTAGGTCATAAAATGTAAAACATAACATAATCCTGATGTACTTCCATCTGTAACTTTTGTAATGTCTGCACTCTCTGTATTTGTTACAAATGCCATAAGCATGACTACCTTCATGCTGAACTTGGCCAAATCAGAATCGTACCAAGAGTCCATTGATGAAGTAGCTTAAAACCACTCTATATTCCAGATTCCCATACCTAGGTTTAGAAGGTCTGGAATTAAAATTTCCTTTCATTAATCTGGAAATGAAAGAACGAGACTCAACAGGATATCTTTCCGACCTCATCAATAAAAAACGAGGATAATGTACTGCTGGCTGAATAAAATGCACTATCTCAACCCCTCAAATAGAGTGTTGAGAAAACCCAAGACATTTGAGACATGTGCCGTACAACATTTCATATTCTTTTATACACAGAAAATTTTTCCCCATTCTTACATAATGGGAAAGCAGCATTTACAGAGTCACAACTCAGATTCACAAATGTCCTGCTTTTGAGTACTCTTCCACCAGACTGCTGTAAGCATATCCACAGTATGCCCAGACAATCCTCTTTTTAAAAACCTGCAAATTAACAGATCCATACAGGCATATGACGGATGTTACTCTCCAATTATCGGATACACCAGTAACTACCTTCTTTTGGGAACCTTTATCAGAAACTGTGTCATAAATTCCAATATCAAAGGGAACCATGGCTGTGTAGACCAGTCTGGTACCACCAGTACCCCAGAGGCAGCATCCTGCTTCATTTTAAGCAGACACCAGTTTATGAGACAGAATGATGGAAAATGCATATAAAAACATACCATCCTAATGTAGCGAAAAACATCAATCACTACTGTCTCCCGATGTAGTCCCATAACACATATCTCTGTAACTGGTGATTGAGTTTGGATGGAAAACAAGTCGTATCTGGCTTCCCAAATCTGACTACTATATCATTAAAATCTTAAGGTTCAACATCCATTCTTTGTTATCAAGGAAATTCCTGTAACCTTGTGTCTGCTACTATATTGAATCTAACTAGTAGATAGATAGCTGAAACCAAATATTTGTCAACACACCAAGTCCAGATTTGATTAGCCAATTTGTCATATGACACCAACTGAATTCCACCCATACAATTAATACATGCCATTGCTGTAGTGTTGTTAATTTGAAACTGAACATGCAGATTAGTTGTATTTAATAACAAGCTTGGAGTTCATAAGCCTTCCAATAGCTGTAAAACGTCGATTCTCCATGTCTGCAAAATAATACTTCTTCCAAATTCCATCTGTCCACAGATGGATACCTTTTCAGTGGCACCAATTCTAATGCACTGACATCAGTCTGTACGACCATGGAAGGCTGTTCAATCAGTATCTTGCTTGAACTACTGCAAACATGTTAAATCCACCACTGCAATCAGAAGCAGCATTTGTTGTTTAACAGCATAGCCTATCAAAATTGGCCACCATGCATCTTAGTGCCTTTTCTTTTTGCAGTCTGTAGCTGCTGGTAGTACAATGGTCCATATTGTATTGCTGAAAATAACACTAATTTTCCTAGCAAGCTGGCCACCTGTCTTAATTGAAGATTGTTGCTTTTCCAACAGCTTAATGCAACCATCAATTAGCTCTACCCTTTACCCTGGGTAAATTACTACCCTGTCAATTGAATCAATTGTGAAATTAAAATAATCAATTGTTGTAAGTGGCATTAACCTTAATTTCTCTCTGGATGAATTAAACCCAACTTTCAAAAGTGGATTGAACAATTGAGAGAGATAACTCACTAATTCTTTTGTTCGTCCTAATTAGGACATCATCTAGTTAAGCCATCAACATCTGTCCTTGGACTCTAATTAGCCCCAAAATTGGTTTTACCAATTTAGTGAAATTCTAGGAACTGAAGTTAACCCATTGCACAGAACTTTGAATTGCCATAATTGTTCATTCAGATAAATTTCAAATATTTTTATCTTATAAATGAACAGACACTAAGTAATATACATCTTTCAGATCTATGTGCTATATAACATCTTTTGAAATAAGTTGTTTGGCAGTCTCAAAGTCTCCATTTTGAAGTGTGTATACTTCACAAAAAAATTTTAAGACTTGTCAGATCTAAAATACTCATCACCTTTTTAGGTCGAGAAATTTTAAACACAATTTGGTGGTTTTGATAAACCGATCTTTCAATTAATTACTTGTTTATAGACAAGTTTTCAATTCAGCTTGAACCTCCATCACTTCTTTTTGTGAAATTGGAGTGTTCTGCTTGGAACCTGCTGGATGGCAAATCAGTATTTGGATCGAATCAATTTGAAACTTTTGAATAATACTCAGAATAATAAATCTGAAGTAATTTGCTTCCAATATTTGGTTATTTTTGCCTTAATATATTCCCATGAGAACCAGGTCCACCTACCTCCTTTGTCACCTGAGTGATCTGTGGTCCCTGGCTCCTGGCAGGAAAAACCCATGCTTTTTCGTTTTCCCGACTGTGCCCCTGCTTCAATGGTCGATTTGTTCCTGGTGTAGGCCCAGTATTTTGTATGATGTCTGAAAGGATACCTCCTCTTTGCAGACTTGCCGACCATTGATGTTTTGATCAACCTCGCTGTTTTTGCCTCATCATCCAACTCTTCTCTGAAGAGTAAGTTGAATGACTGCACATTGCTGGGCTTTACAGAGTTGCTGCAACTTGGGGTTGATGGTGGGCCGAATGGCATACTTCCTGAAACAATTCATCTCGAAGTGGGCGCTACATAGCAACCCTAGTGCCACTTGATGCATCTCCATCCCTGGCCTCAATCCATTGTTTTTGCAAATTGCAGTTGTTCATCAACCCAGCAGCTTCAATATTCTCTGCAGTTTACTTTTCTTAGGCTCACCTGCCTTCGTCCATCTGACTCCTTATATCTTGGCTCACTGCTAGTACTTTCAGCAATACGCAGTTCCTTGGGGTCTCGTGCTGTTTTAGCATTTTCATCCATCGTAAGCTACTGGAGCTGATGGGAGACACAATAGTTGATCGCAGAGGCCACTTCTTCTCCCAGTGGCTCTCCTGACTCTGACGGGGCAGCGAATCGTACTGCCAGGAATAAAACATCTGGCAGCTGCCGTCTTCGCTTGTATCGGAAACTCTGCTGACTCTGTGCACGCGCCTCATCAATGAGGGTGCTCTTAAACAGCCCTTTGCTAGGTGCTGCTGACCTGGCTTCTGGAGCCTGGCTTTGGCTACACTCGTCCCTGAGTGTGCTTTTCTCCAGTAACCTGTGTAACGGGCTTTTCATCTGAGAAATCCGCTCCAAAAGTGGTATCCAGATCGGACTCCTCCTCCGTGGGCCTCATGGACTTGACTTTAGCCTTGCGCCCCACTGGTGCTGACTGAGATATTTTCAACCCCAAGTCCACAGTCGCTACGTTCCCAGCCAGCGACTGTACAGGGGTCTGAGGCAGCTGTTCACCGACCCCAATCTTGTGACTTTCCACCGGCTTTGCCGCGCGCCTCTTCCCCTTGTCCATTTTTTCCATGGCACCTGTGGAACAAATCCCCACAGACCCACAGCAAACGGACCCGGAAATATCGAAAAAAGTTTTTTTAAATTTACCTTGTAGTTTACAACTACATTTCCACTAGAGGAGCGCTGCTCCTCACAAATGTTCGCGCCTCTTCATTTACTTCAAAATCTAGAGGCACGTCAATCATCATAAGAAAAGGTATACCATTTAAAGCAAAGAATATTATAACAGATATAGAAGGGAGATACCTAATAGTTAATGGAGAAATCCATGACACTCCACTTTGGTAAATATATATGCCCCTAACTTTGATAACCCCCACTTTTTCAATAAAATTTTCAACATAATTGCAGAGTCAAACTATCAAAATGTTATAATAGGAGGAGACTTTAACTGTGTTTTAGATCCGTACTTAGATAAATCAAGTCAAAAACAGAGAGGGAATATGAAATCGAAAACTGGGGAACTCCTCAATACCTATATAAATAACACTAATATAGCAGATGTTTGGAGAATTGTTAATCCAACTGGCAGGGAATATTCGTTTTACTCAATGGTACATAAGACATACTCACGTATAGACTACTTTCTGCTGGATACAAAATTAATCCCCCAAACATCTAATGCAATATACCATACAAATTCAATTTCAGACCATTCCCCACTAACTTTCTTTTTAAAACTGGAAGGATTGTCTAAGAATAAATCGTTCTGGAGATTTAATTCTCAAATTTTAAAAGATCCACAAGCGAGTATATATTTAAAAGAACAAATGGAGGTCTTTTTTCAAACAAATGATACTTCAGATATATCGCCTACTTTACTTTGGGAATCTTTTAAAGCATACATTAGGGGTATTATAATTTCATATCAAGCTTTTCAAAATAAAAAGAATAAGAATGAACAAAGACAGTTAGAAGAACTTATTAGACAAATGGATATAGATAATGCTAAAGATCCATCAATAGATAAACATAATAAAATAATAATTTTAAAATTTAAATTAAATAAATTATTATCTGCCAAACTTATAAGACTTTTTCAAATTACAAAACAAGAGCACTTTGAATTTGGGGATAAACCGCATAAACTTTTGGCTCGCCAGCTAAAAAAACGAGAAAAGGAACATACTATACCAAAGATCAAATCAGATAAAGGGGAATTATTAACAACACCGAAGGATATTAATAAAAGATTTGCGCAATTTTACGAGAATTTGTATACATCTAAAACGATAATTGATTCCAATAATATCACAAAGTTCTTGGATACCTGTAATCTTCCAAAGTTAGAGCTGAAGGAACAAGAGGAACTGGGTGCACAAATCTCAATTAAGGAATTAGAAGATACAATAAACTCATTAAAGAATGGAAAAACACCAGGCCCTGATGGATTTACTAATGAATTTTATAAAAGCTTTTATGATAAACTAATACCAAGATTACAAAAAATGTACCAATACGCTTTTAAAAAACGAATACTACCTGATACATTAGCGGAATCAACGATTACACTAATACCTAAGAAAAATAAAGATTTAGAAGAACCTGGTTCATATAGAGCTATAGCATTGTTAAACACAGATCAAAAAATATTAGCGAAAACATTAGCTAGAAGATTAAGTAAATACATTAGTAAATTAATAAACCCAGATCAGACAGGGTTTATCCCTAAGAGATACTCTTCTAATAATATGAGACGTCTACTCAACATAATGCACTCACACAAATCTGAAGATAAAGAATTATCAATTATTTCGCTGGATGCTGAAAAAGCATTTGATCAAGTAGAATGGAATTATATGGATAAAGTATTACAAAAATTTCAACTGGGAGAGAATTTTATTTTATGGATTAAGTTACTATATAACAAACCTACAGCTAGAATACTAACTAATAACATATTATCCTCGAAATTTCAACTATCAAGGGGAAATAGACAAGGATGCTCATTATCACCACAGCTGTTTGCTCTCATTATTGAACCGCTAGCAGAAAAAAATAGAATACACCCTGATATTCATGGATATAATACTAAAGACTCATATAATAAAATATCTTTATACGCGGATGATATATTACTGTATATTACAAAACCTCAAATCACTATACCAAATATATTAAATTTAATTGAAGACTTTGGATCTTTTTCTGGATATAGAATAAATTGGAATAAAAGTGAAATTATGTCAATAAAACCGAAAGATTCAACACATCTTTTAAAATTCCCTTTTAAAATAGCTACAGAAAAATTTAAATATTTGGGAATCGAAATTACCAGAACATATCAAGGTATGTTCAGGGCAAATTTTGACCCCCTACTTAATAAATTAAATACACTAATTAAATTCTGGAAAACGCTCCCGATGTCTTTAATAGGCCGAATAAACGCAATAAAAATGATCTTTTTACCACAAATTTTATACCTATTTCAATCAATTCCTATATACTTACCTAAGAAGTTTAAAAAAAAACTCGACTCAGATATCACTAATTTTATATGGGACTATAAATCACATAGAATACAAAAAACTCATCTGAATAAACCTAAAGTATTGGGGGGTTTAGCACTACCTAATTTTATGTATTATTATTGGTCAGTAACTATTAAAAACATGATTCAACTGATGGATAACTCCGCCCAGCAAGTAGACTGGATTGTAATGGAGAAAGAGGATTGCTCCTCTAGAAACATTGGAGCAATCCTCCTCTCTCCAATGAAACTGAATAACATAAATTATAATAAGAACCCAATTATTCATAGTACAATCCGTATTTGGAAACAAATAAAACAAAATTTAAAATTAAGAAATTTATCACTTTTATTACCTATAGTCCTTCTATTATAGATAAAGCTTATACACAATGGGATAGACTAGGAATTAAAACGCTTGGTGACTTGTATGAAACTGGAAAATTACTTTCATTTCAACAATTACAAATAAAATATAAACTCGGAAATAATCAATATTTTAAATATTTTCAAATATGCGACTATTTGAAAAAATATACAAAAGATCATTATAATAACCCAGTAGATGTATTGGACGAGGCAATGCAGATAAAAGCGGAATCAGCAAACTTAATATCATATTTGTATAATATTATTTTAAATGTACAAATACCACCTACGGAGGGTATCAGAAGAGACTGGGAACAAGAGTTAGCTATTAAAATTTCAAAGGAAAGTTGGAATGAATACTTATTAAACGTGCATAAATGCTCGATTAATGTAAGACACACTTTAATACAATTTAAAATTTTACATAGATTATATTATTCGAAAACTAAAATTCATAAAATTTTCCCAAACGTATCATCTATTTGTGATAAATGTCAATCCCAAGAAGCTACTATAGCGCACTCATTCGTCTTCTGTACAAAAATTCAAAAATTTTGGAATGAAATTTTTGAAATCTTTACAAAGTTATTTAAAACAAGACTGATACCCAAAGCAGAATGGATTATCTTCGGAATAACGGAAGATGATCCAGAACTAAATGTGTTTCAAAAGAAATTAATGGACTATGGGTTAATAACTGGAAAAAAGCTAATTCTAAAATTTTGGAAGAAGGCTCCAATACCAACTATAAATATGTGGATTTCAAATATGTTTGAAACATTGCACCTAGAAGAGATAAGACTCCTCCTAGCAGGTAAACCAAATCACTTCCACCTGACGTGGTCTGCATTTATAGAATTATTACAAACATAGGGTGCAAAATTACTTTTAAAAAAATAAAAAATTGAGGTCAGGTAAGGGGGGATGATAGTTGAAGAGTTGGTATGTCCTATTTACGTAATGCTCAAAAAAACATTTTTTTTTTTTTTTTTTTTTCCTCTCTCTCTCTTTTTTTTCCTAGGGCCTATTTCTTAACTCTTTTTCTTTTGTTTTTAATTTCGCTCTTATAGGGTCTTCGTCCTTTTTTGTTGTTACATTTTCTACACTTTTCTACACTTTCACTTTTTCCTTCACTTTCTTCTTTCTTTCAATCTTTTCCTTTTCTAGTGTAAAAAAATAAATAAAGGGAGTACATTAATTGTAAGAAGATACAAATGACGAGTATTAATGTATGTGGTTGTAATGTAATTTACTTCTAATAAATAAAAATTTAAAAAAAAATAAAAAAAAATAAAAAAAGAACAAACGTTCGCGCCAATGCATCTGATGTAATGATGCGCAGGCGCCCTAACGGGTCTTCTTCATGTCGTCACTCACGTGACTCCGAAGTAAAATTGTAAGTTAAAGGCGTATACGAGATGCTGTTCCTCCAGTTTGCGCATGGCCTCACTCTGGCAATGGAGGAGGCCCAGGACAGGTCAGTATGGAAATGGGAAGGGGAGTTAAAATGGTTAGCAACCAGCAGACAGTGCCCGAGGCCAGGATCAAACTCAGGTTCCTGGCGCTGTGAGTCAGCAGCTCTGTCAGTCGCACCACTGTGCCACTAATAAACTATATCACATGTGCTGATATACGATGAAAATCGGTGTATCATGGGTTATCCAGTCAAATCATACCATACATAGGTACAACAGGTGGTGCAAAAAGAGAAAGAAAACAGAGTGCTGAATATAATGTTACAGCTACAGAGAAAGTGCAGCCAAGAAAAAGTGCAAGAGCTGTAACAAGGTGGAATGTGTATCAGGCACAAAACTTGCCACACGCATCTCCTTTAAACTTTGCTTCTCTCACCTTAAAGATACGCCCTCCAGTATTTGATATTTCCATCTGCCATTTCTCCGCAGATCCCTGTAGCTGATCTATATCCCACTGTATACTTTGACAGCCTTCCTTACAGTCTGTGACCCCTGCAATCTTGGTGTCATCTGGAAAATTTACTAAATACCCAATAACATTCACATCCAAGTCATTTATATATATCACAAACAGCATAGGTCCCAGAACAGATCCCTGTGGGACTCCACTTGTCACAGACCTCCTACCTGAATATTGTGTTTCCACCACAGTCCTCTGTCTTCTATCTGTAAGGCAGTTCTGAATCCATATGACCAAGTCACTGTTTATCCCATGCATCATAATGTTCTGAATCAACAAACCATGGGACCTTTATCAAATACCTTACTAAAATCCATGTAGACAACAACCACTGCTCTACCCTCATTAATCATCTTCATCATCTCCACAAAAGAATACATCAAGTTAGTAAGACACAATCTAGCATGAACAAAGCCATGCTGACTGTCTATCTTACCCAATCTCTTCCAAATGGGTGTAAATCTGTTACTGAGAAATTCTCTCCAATATCTTCCTCGCTGATGTGAGGCTTATTGAGCTAAATTCCCTGGATTCTCTCTACTTCCCTTCTTACACAAAGGAACAACATTAGTGACCCTTAAGTCTTCTGGGATGTCGTCTGTGCTTAGAGAAGATGCAAAGATCTTTGTCAATGCTCCTGCCCTCTTGTTGCTTTCAATAACCTGGGATAAATCCTATCAGGCCCTGGGTATTCATGCACCTTAATGGTCTTTAAGAGTCCCAACACCTCCTCTTTCTTAATCACAAACTGCTCTTGCATATTAGTATTCTCCACACTGATCCTCCATGTCTTTGGTGTAAAGAGATGCAATATACTTGTTTATTTACCTGACCCTTGACCAAGTACAAGTTCCCTCCCTTATCCTTGAGTGGCCCAACCTAATCCCTGCTGACCCTTGTTTTTAAATGTAGGTACGAAATGTAGGGTTTACTTTAATCTGATTTGCCAAAGTCAATTTGTGGCCCCTTTTGGCCCTTCTAATTGCCTGCTTGAGTTCTTTGCTCCTTGATTTACATTCCTTTAAATAATTCCTTTAATTCTGTCTTAAACTTGCATACAGTTGTTCTTTCCTTTTGATCCAATTTACAACCTCTTCATTCATACTAAGTTCTCTTACTTTGCAATCCTTATCCCTCCTGCTTACTGGAACATGCCGGTCCTGAACTATAATCAAATGGCCTTTAAATGATTGCCACATGTCAATGTGGACTTACTAACAACTGCTTCCAATATTACCTCCTGAGCTCCCGTCTAATAACAACATAATGTGCAAATCATATTTAGTACCTTACAGCAAAGTCCAAATTTATCCCTATACAAAACAAACTAAAACATACGGAGTCATGATCACTATCCCCAAAATGCTCTTCCACCATAACACCAGTCACTTGGCCTGATTCGTTTCCCAACACATGGATAAGTATGTTCCCTTCTCGGGCTGGACTATCCATGTACTATTTCAGGAAACCATTGTGAATCTAGCTCACAAATTCTGCCCTGTCTAAACTCTTGGTACTCAGTAAGTCCCAATCCATATGGGGAAGTTAATGTCATCTATTGAGATAACCCTGGAGAAACTCAGCGGGTGAGGCAGCATCTATGGATCGAAGGAAATAGGCAATGTTTCGGCTCGAGACCCTTCTTCAGACTCAGTCTCGACACGAAATGTTGCCTATTTCCATTGCTCCATAAATCCTGCTGCACCCGCTGAGTTTCTCCAGCATTTTTGTGTACCTTCGATTTTCCAGCATCTGCAGTTCCTTCTTAAACACATTAATTGAGACAAATGTAGGTCACAGTCAGAAATAGGGGAAAAAGTGAATACAGAAATAGCAAACCAATTAATGAAATAATTTTGCACTGTCTTTGCAAAGGAGGATACTGATGATCTCCGAGAAATGTTGAGGAATACATGGTTGACGTAAAGGGAAGGAACCAAATAAAAGCCTACCATTGGGGAATTTGGGGTATTGTAGGGATAGATTGCCTGGGCCCGGTATCTGCATAATTTGGGAGGTGATCCTTAAAAAAGCAAATGTTTTAGTTTCAGGAACAGTTCCAATTGACCAGGAGGTAGCGATTGTAACACAAATATTTTAAAAAACAGTCTTGAGATAACAGAGAATTAGAGATCTGTTTGTCTGACATCATTGGTGAGCACAGTGCAAGAGTCATTAGGTTTAGGTTTATTATTTTCATGTGTACCGAGATACAGCAAGATGGCTGGGATAAATATGTAGCGAAGGGGCTGGTGCAGTGGGGAGGGCTTCACATACATGGATCATTGGGCTCACTTCCAGGAAAGGGACCTGTACAAGAGGGACAGGTTGCACATGAATGGGAGGGTTACTAGTATCCTGGTGGAGAGATTTGCTTCGGCTACTTGGGAAGATGTAGACAAGTATGACACCAGGCTGGGACCCAAACCAATAGTGTGGCCAATAAGCAAATAGAGCCTGATATAGATGTTGAAATATAAGAGGCAACGGAAACTTGTTTATCTTAATATCATGTACGACATTGTGTGAGAAGGGCCTGTTCCTGTGCTGTACTATTATATGCTCTGTGTTTTGTGAAAATTACAAACAAATCCTATGTCATCTAATTACTCCCACTTGACTTCCGCTGGTGCCATGTTGGACTAACAGACGTGCACCTAGCTCGTCTCCCGAAAAATTTCACGATTTATCGTGTAAAACGGGTCCAGAAGTCGGGATTGTTTTTAAAAACCTTACCGGAGCTTCTGGTCGCGGCGCTGATGACGTCATCATTAAGCGCGATGTTTTAAACGGTGGTTTAAAGCCCTTTAAATGAGTAAACTGCCTCCAGCTGTGAGCCCTCAGAGATCAGTGAAAAAGCTGCTGAGAGACCAGAAGAAGCCTGAAGCAGGTTACCTCTGAAGACTCTGAAGTCTCTGAAGTGGCTGCAGAAATGGATACGATCTAAGAAAGAGTTTGATGACTTGAAGAAATCAGTGAAAAATATGAAAGATGAGATTTTGGATGAAAATAAAATTATGATGGAAAATATGAAGGAAAATATGAAGGAAGATATGAAGGAAAATATGGCAAATATGATGGAAGGAATGGAGAAGATGATGAGGGATTTAAATGCTGATAATCAGAAGGCTATGGATGCTAGCAATCAGAATATGATTGATTCACTGGACATTATGAATAAACGAATTGATGAGGTGAAAGATGGACTATCAGAGAGAATGGACAAGATGGATGAAACTACTACGGACAAGTTCACGGCTGTGCTTGAAACAGTAGCTGCAAGTATGCGCACAATTACGGAATTGGAGAAACACACGGCTCGAGTGCTTGAAGACATGGCGAAACTGAGGCAAGAACATGAGCAAATGAGGCGAGAAAATGAACAAACTTCACTACAGATGGTGACTCAACTCAGTAAAGTTTCAGAAAAATGCCTGGACCTGGAAGCTCGCTCTAGACGTCAGAATTTGAGAATTCTTGGAGTCTCAGAGGGAGCCGAGGGGGAGGATGTGCGTGAGTTTGCCATGGGCTTGCTTAAACAACTGCTGAATCTTTCCAAAGAACCGAAAATCGAAGTGGCTCATCGTGTCCCAAGATTTAAACAAAGATCTGGTGCGGGAAAAACTTATCCACGACATATTATTGTGAAATTTTGGGATATTATAGAACTGGAAGATGTTATGAGCAAAATCAAATACGGTGTGCAACTGCGGCTGGACGATGACACTATTAAGATATTCAGGGACTACCCGTATGAAATTGTGCAAAAAAGAAACAAATTCGAGAAGGTTAAGGATCTTTTAAGAGGGAGAGAAGGGATCAGATATGGGATTTTTTACCCTGCGAAAATGCGTATTTCCTTTAAGGGTCTTGAAAAGTCATTTGTTAAGCCTGAAGACGCATTTAAATATGCCCAAACTATCGTTGAAAAATAGAAATCAAAGGGGGGTTTGGCAGAGCTGAACCATTCTAAGCAATGCTTTGTCTGGGGATAGTTAGACTGTTATCTTTGGAATGTTGAATCAAGGACACTTTCTGTTCAAAACGAGTAAACAGCTGAACAGACGGGAATGGTATATACCAGAAGCATTTACTTGCTTATTAGACTATAATATTAAAACCAATTGTAAGAACTTATCCTATTAACAACTTAATAAGTTATGCATGTTAGATTAGAATACTAACAAAAACAAAAATAAAAAATAACGAACTAACATACTAATATGAATTTTTAATAAATTGAAACCTTATCTATGTGGGAGATGGGGATGAGAAACGAGCACCTGGCTTAGGCCCAGGGGTACGTCTCGTTAACCCCTTCAACCAACAATTGATTCTTATTGAAGTCAAAAGTATCGGTTTAATAATTAGTAGTTAAAATTCCAATATATATATATATGTTATAATGAAATATATAGGGTAAAATTGTATTATATATCTGAATGTGAGGCCCCGTTTTAATATTTTAATATGTTATGATTAACCAACAGAGCGGAGCTATTTGTGTAACAACGCAATGGAAGTCAAAACAAGGTTTTTTCCCACCTACAGGTGGGACACTCGCTACAATGACGACTATATCAGACACTGTATTTTCACTTTTTTAGGGTTTTTTTCTCACATAAAATCACATGTTTGTGTTTTGTGTTTAGTGATAAGCGTAAAATGGACATACCAACAAAACTTAAAAACTCAAAGGTTCCCCCAATACCCAAAGACATGGGATATGGATGGTCCACAAGATTTAAAGGTACTATAATTATTCAAAATGCATGACACCAAACAAAAGAACCTAGGAGGAATCTCATTTTGTAGTTGGAATATAAGAGGTATTAACGAACCTATTAAAAGGGGTAAGATACTAGCTCAGCTGAAACTGTACAACTCCGACATTACCTTCCTACAAGAAACACACTTAAAATCTCAGGATCAAGTTAGGTTGAGGGCGAAATGGATAGGTCAAACATACCATTCTTCATTTACTTCAAAATCTAGAGGCACGTCAATCATCATAAGAAAAGGTATACCATTTAAAGCAAAGAATATCATAACAGATATAGAAGGGAGATACCTAATAGTTAATGGAGAAATCCATGATACTCCACTTACCTTGGTAAATATATATGCCCCTAACTTTGATAACCCCCACTTTTTCAATAAAATTTTCAACATAATTGCAGAGTCTAATTATCAAAATGTTATAATAAGAGGAGACTTTAACTGTGTTTTAGATCCGTACTTACATAAATCAAGCCAAAAACAGAGAGGGAATATGAAATCGAAAACCGGGGAACTTCTCAATACCTATATAAACAATACTAATATAGCAGATGTTTGGAGAATTGTTAATCCAACTGGCAGGGAATACTCGTTTTATTCAATGGTACATAAGACATACTCACGTATAGACTACTTTCTGCTGGATACAAAATTAATCCCCTAAACATCTAACCCAATATACCACACAAATTCGATTTCAGACCATTCTCCACTAACTTTCTTTTTAAAACTGGAAGGAATGTTTAAGAATAAATCGTTTTGGAGATTTAATTCTCAAATTCTAAAAGATCCACAAGCGAGTATATATTTAAAAGAACAAATGGAGGTCTTTTTTCAAATAAATGATACTCCAGATGTATCGCCTACTGTATTATGGGAATCTTTTAAAGCATACATTAGGGGTATTATAATTTCATATCAAGCTTTTCAAAATATAAAGAATAAGAATGAACAAAGACAGTTAGAAGAACTTATTAGACAAATGGGTATAGATAATGCTAAAGATCCATCAATAGATAAACATAATAAAATAATAATTTTGAAATTTAAATTAAATAAATTATTATCTGCCAAACTTATAAGACTTTTTCAAATGACAAAACAAGAGCACTTTGAATTTGGGGATAAACCGCATAAACTTTTGGCTCACCAGCTAAAAAAACGAGAAAAGGAACATACTATACCAAAGATCAAATCAGATAAAGGGGAATTATTAACAACACCGAAGGATATTAATAAAAGATTTGCGCAATTTTATGAGAATTTGTATACATCTAAAACGACAATTGATTCCAATAATATCACAAAGTTTTTGGATAACTGTAATCTTCCAAAGTTAGAGCTGAAGGAACAAGAGGAATTGGGTGCACAAATCTCAATTAAGGAATTAGAAGATACAATAATCTCACTAAAGAATGGAAAAACACCAGGCCCTGATGGATTTACTAATGAATTTTATAAAAGCTTTTATGATAAAATAATACCAAGATTACAAAAAATGTACCAATATGCTTTAAAAAAACGAATACTACCTGATACATTAGCGGAATCAACGATTACACTAATACCTAAGAAAAACAAAGATTTAGAAGAACCTGGTTCATATAGAGCTATAGCATTGTTAAACACAGATCAAAAAATATTAGCGAAAACATTAGCTAGAAGATTAAATAAATACATTAGTAAATTAATAAACCCAGATCAGACGGGTTTAATCCCTAAGAGATTCTCATCTAACAATATGAGACGTCTACTCAACATAATGCACTCACACAAATCTGAAGATCAAGAATTATCAATTATTTCGCTGGATGCTGAAAAAGCATTTGATCAAGTAGAATGGAATTATATGGATAAAGTATTACAAAAATTCCAACTGGGGGAGAATTTTATTCTATGGATCAAGTTACTATATAACAAACCTACAGCTAGAATACTAACTAATAACATATTATCCTCGAAATTCCAACTATCAAGGGGAAATAGACAAGGATGCTCATTATCACCACAGCTGTTTGCTCATTATTGAACCGCTAGCAGAAAAAATTAGAATACACCCTGATATCCATGGATATAATACTAAAGACTCATATAATAAAATATCTTTATACGCGGATGATATATTACTGTACATTACAAAACCTCAAATCACTATACCAAATATATTAAATTTAATTGAAGACTTTGGATCTTTTTCTGGATATAGAATAAATTGGAATAAAAGTGAAATTATGTCAATAAAACCGAAAGATTCAACACATCTTTTAAAATTCCTTTTTAAAATAGCTACAGAAAAATTTAAATACTTGGGAATCGAAATTACCAGAACATATCAAGGTATGTTTAAGGCAAATTTTGACCCCCTACTTAATAAATTAAACACACTAATTAAATTCTGGAAAACGCTCCCGATGTCTTTAATAGGCCGAATAAATGCAATAAAAATTATCTTTCTACCACAAATTTTATACCTATTTCAATCGATTCCTATATACTTACCAAAGAAGTTTTTTAGAAAACTCGACTCAGATATCACTAATTTTATATGGGACTGTAAATCACATAGAATTCAAAAAACTCATCTGAATAAACCTAAAGTATTAGGGGGTTTAGCACTACCTAATTTTATGTATTATTATTGGTCAGTAAATATTAAAAATATGATTCAACTGATGGATAACTCAGCCCAGCAAGTGGACTGGATTGTAATGGAGAAAGAGGATTGCTCCTCTGGAAACATTGGAGCGATCCTCCTCTCTCCAATGAAATTGAATAACATAAATTATAATAAGAACCCAATTATTCATAGTACAATCCGAATTTGGAAACAAATAAAACAAAATTTAAAATTAAGAAATTTATCACTTTTATTACCTATAGTTAATAACCCTTCATTTAATCGCTCTATTATAGATAAAGCTTTTACACATTGCGATAGACTAGGAATTAAAACGCTTGGTGACTTGTATGAAACTGGAAAATTACTTTCATTTCAACAATTACCAATAAAATATAAACTCGGAAATAATCAATATTTTAAATATCTTCAAATATGCGACTATTTGAAAAAATATACAAAATATCATTATAATAACCCAGTAGATGTATTGGATGAGGCAATGCAGATAAAAGCTGAATCAGCAAACTTAATATCATATTTGTATAATATTATCTTAAATGTACAAATACCATCTACGGAGGGTATCAGAAGAGACTGGGAACAAGAGTTAGCTATTAAAATTTCAAAGGAAAGTTGGAATGAACACTTATTAAACGTGCATAAATGTTCGATTAATGTAAGACACACTTTAATACAATTTAAAATTTTATATAGATTATATTATTCGAAAACTAAAATTCATAAAATGTTCCCAAATGTATCATCTATTTGTGATAAATGTCAATCCCAAGAAGCTACTATAGCGCACTCATTCGTTTTCTGTACAAAAATTCAAAAATTTTGGAATGAAATTTTTGAAATCTTTACAAAGTTATTTAAAATAAGACTGATACCCAAAGCAGAATGGATTATCTTCGGAATAACGGAAGATGGTCCAGAACTAAATGTGTTTCAAAAGAAACTAATAGACTTTGGGTTAATAACTGGAAAAAAGCTAATTCTAAAATTTTGGAAGAAGGCTCCAATACCAACTATAAATTTGTGGATTTCAAATATGTTCGAAACATTACACCTAGAAGAGATAAGACTCCTCCTAGCAGGTAAACCAGATCACTTCCACCTGACGTGGTCTGCATTTATAGAATTATTACAAATATAGGGTGCAAAAGTACTTTAAAAAAAAATTGAGGTCAGGTAAGGGGGGATGATAGTTGAAGAGTTGGTATGTCCCATTTACGTAATGCTCATAAAAATATTTGTTTCTCTCTTTTTCCTCTCTCTTTCTCTTTCTTTTCTAGGGTCTATTTCTTAACTCTTTTTCTTTTGTTTTTAATTTTGCTCTTATAGGGTCTTCGTCCTTTTTTGTTGTCACATTTTCTACACTCTCACTTTTTCCTTCACTTTCTTCTTTCTTTCAATCTTTTCTTTTTCTAGTGTAAAAAATAAATGGAGTACATTAATTGTAAGAAGACATAAGTGACGAGTACTAATGTATGTGGTTGTAATGTAATGTACTTCTAATAAATATAAATTAAAAAAAAATAATAATAATGACTCCCACTTCAGTACCTTGTCTCAGTAGCTGTGTAATGTGGAGGTTGACACAAAATGCTGCAGAAACTCAGCGGGTGAGGCAGCATCTACGGAGAGAAGGAATTGGTGATGTTTCGGGTCGAGTCCCTTCTTCAGACTGAAGTCAGGGGACTAGTGGGAAGACTGGGAATGGGAGGGGAAGGGGTGGGAGAGCAAGGTTTACCTGAAGTTAGAGAAGTCAATGTTCATACCGCTGGGGTGCAGACTACCCAAGTGAAATATGAGGTGCTGCTCCTCAAACAGCCCCTCATATTCCACTTGGGTATTCTACACCCCAGCGGTATGAACATTAACTTCTCTAACTGCAGGTAGCCCTTGCTCTCTCTCTCCCCTTCCCCTCCCCTTCCCAGTCCTCCCACTAGTCCCACTGTCTCCACCCATTTTCTTTCTTCGTCCTATCTCCTCCCCTGACATCAGTCTGAAGAAGGGTCTCGACCCGAAACATCACCAATTCCTTCTATCCATAGATGCTGCCTCACCCGCTGAGTTTCCCCAGCATTTTGTGTCTACCTTCGATTTTACCAGCATCTGCAATTCTTTCTTAAACAGCTGTGTAATTTGTTTTGTTCTACAGTAATGTAGGAACAATATGAAACCAACAGACAGGCTGGTCCTTTGTAAATTCTCCACATGTTGTGCAACTTCAATTATTTACTGTAAGAGAAGTGAAAGGTTTGGATTTGCAACGTCACAGAAGTCTGAAGAATGGTCCTGAGCCAAAATGTCTTTCCATGTTCTTCAGTGATACAGCCTGACCCACAGAGTTACTGCAGCACTTTACATCTATTTTTGTAAACCAGATCCTTGTTTCTACCACAGTCGTTACCTTGACACCAGGTTACTGTTTTATCAGTGAATGTAATGCGTCCAGTGTTGAAGACAAATCCGTCCTGACAGGTGCACTGATAACTTCCCAGAGCACGTCTCCTGTAAATTTTCCTGCTCTCACCTTCAAATGATGCCTCTAGTCTTTAACATTTTCACCAACAACCTGTCCTGGACCAAGCACATTGAATCTATGACAAAAGAGCACAACATTGTCTCCATTTCCTCAGGACACTGAGGACATTCAGCATATCTCCAATAACTCTCACCAACTTCAAGAGTTGTGGATGTAGCACAGTCCATCACACAGAGCAGCCTCCATCTATACATCACCCTGTCTCATGGAAGCAGCCAACGTAATCAAGGACCAGTCACACCTGGTCACTCCCTCTTCACCCCACTCCCATCAGGCAGAAGGTACACAAGCTTGAAAGTAGTTACCACCCTACACAGGAACAGCTTCTTCCCTTCTTATCAGATTATGATCTCCGAGGCGGTGCCGTCGAGTATGCAGCTGTTCGTCTTTTCCCCCCCTTTTTTAGTATGTCAAAAGTTTTTGATTTTGGAGGTCTAGTCTTTTGATGTGGGGGGAGGGGGGGAAGGGGGAAACTGTATTTCTCTGTCCCTACCTGGTCGGAGATGTGGCTTTCCTCCGAGCCGCATCTTCGCCCCTTCCTCGTGGCCTACCAGCAGGACTAGAGCGGCGTTTCCTGCCGGGACCAGCCAGAAACTCAGCTTCGGCGGCGGCACAGCCCTGAAGCACCATCACGGAGGGGGCGATGCTTTACCCGGGTCGCCATGTGGTAAGCTCCGGAGTGCTTGGACCGCCGACTCCAACATCGTGGAGCTGTGGTCGCGGAGCGTCCAGCTGCGGGCGGTGCTGCGTTTAAACACCGCGGAGCCTGGGATCTCTCGCCGAGATCGCCAGTGTTGGAGCCCCGACCAGCACGACCTGTGGACTTCGGGGGCCGCGGTCTCTGGCAGCAAGCGGCCGTTCCAGACATTCCAGGCCGCTGAGAGTGTTCCTCTGACACCGGAGCTCCATCATCCGGCGAGAGGGCCTGAAACATCCGGCCACCGTCGCGGCGACTGCGGAGGCCTCAAATAGGCCCCGACCACGGGTGAAGAAGAGGAAGAGGACTGGACTTTGCTGCTTTCCCTCACAGTGGGAACCATTGTGGGAGGATGATTTTATGTTTAATGTCAAGTTCTTTAAAGTTGTGTTTTATTTATATTGGTGTGCTGCAAATGGCAACTCAAATTTCACTGCACCAAAAATGGTGTCCTTTGTCCTTTAATTTAGGGAGTAATCCAGATCTTCCAACCTAAACCACATTGCTTATTAGATTTAGATTAGATTCCTTTATTGTCATTCAGACCTTTTGGTCCGAACGAAATTTCTTTGCCTGCAGTCATACATATAATAAATAACAAACACACAATAAACACAAATTAACATCCAACACAGTGAGTTCACCAGGCACCTCCTCACTGTGATGGAGGCAAAAGTCTTAAAGTCTCTGTCTCTTCCCTCTTTGTTCTCCCTCTGCGCTGAGGCGATCCAGGCTTCTGATGCTGTGACCCCGCCGGGTGATGGCAAGACAGTCCCGCGGCTGAATCCGTGCTCCGTCCGCGACGGGCCGGTTCAAACTCCGCGGCCCGGGGTGGCCAAAGCTGCCGCCCTCCAGCCCAGCGGACGCAGCTGTAGTTGCGGGAGCCCCAGAAAAACAGGTCACCCACCTGTGACCTGCGAGCTCCCGACGATGTCGTCCACCGAGCCTCCGGATTTAGGTCGCCACCAGTGTCCTCGGTCGCCACCGCTGGAACGCCACCGCAGCCCCAAAGCCGGCCAGCCCCGCGCTGGTAAGTATGACTCGATGTCGGTCGGTCGCAGTTGGAGTTGGAGGCCGGCAGCTCCGCCATTTTGGCCTCAGCGCAGACGGGGGCAGAGAAGGGGGATACGACAAGAAAAAGTCGCATCGCCCCGAAGGAAGAGACAGAAAACATGTTTCATCCCCCCCCCCCAACATACACAACCCAATAAACTAAAATTTGATTAAAACAGGACAAAAAGAAAACAACAAAAAAAGTAAAAACAGACGGACTGCAGGCGAGCCGCAGCTGTGCAACAGCGCCGCCACTTCCGGATATTGGACTTGTTCACTGTAACTGTAACGCTACAATGCTATCAAACTATGTTCCATATTCGGGTATTTTCTCTTTGAACAACCTGTTGTATTTGTGTGTGAGATAACTGTATGCATGTATAGTATTATCCAATCTAATCTGCACCAGTGTAATCCAATGGCGTTTCCAATCTCATTCAAGGACAAACTCACCAAAGGTGGTACAGTCATACAGAGGTGGGTCTGGGTGTAGAGGGTGTGGTACAGTCATACACAGGTGGGTCTGGGTGTAGAGGGTGTGGTAGAGTCATACACAGGTGGGTCTGGGTGTAGAGGGTGTGATACAGACATACACAGGTGGGACTGGGTCTAAAGTGTGTGGTACAGTCATACACAGGTGGGTCTGGGTGTAGAGGGTGTGGTACAGTCATACACAGGTGGGTCTGGGTGTAGAGGGTGTGATACAGTCATACACAGGTGGGTCTGGGTGTAGAGGGTGTGGTACAGTCATACACAGGTGGGTCTGGGTGTAGAGGGTGTGGTACACACAGGTGGGTCTGGGTGTAGAGGGTGTGGTGCAGTCATACACAGGTGGGTCTGGGTGTAGAGGGTGTGATACAGTCATACACAGGTGGGTCTGGGTGTAGAGGGTGTGGTACAGTCATACACAGGTGGGACTGGGTGTAGAATATGGTCGTGTGATAAATGATGAACCTCATGATGTGCCTGCTGAATCTGTCCATTTGGATTTCAGGCAGAAGTGGCCCTTGCACAATCCTTGTGGAGACAATGTCCATCTTCTCCCATCTGTTGGCAGTTGGGCTGAAGGGCTGTATGACTCTATGATATTTACAGTATATATTTTATACACAAGAGGTGCCAATTGTGAAGACAACTAAAGGAATAGAAGTGGAAAGGAACGGAGTGGGGGCATGAGGGAGAAGGAGAGAAATGGGAACAAATCCAGGTGGGACACAGGGACTGGAGGGGAAAAATGCTGGGGCAAGGGTAGGGTTTATTTGTAGCTGACTTATCTAAAACCGGAGAATTCAATACTCACACTCAAGTGGAATATAAGGTACTGGGTTTTTTTCAGCTTGTATGTTGCCTCACTGTGGCAAAGTATAAGGCCCAGGAAAGAAAATTCAGTATGGGAATGGGAAGCGGAGTTAAAATGGTTAACAACCTGGAGGTCTAATAGGCCCTGGCAGATTGAACATAACTATTCGGTCATGTAGTCTGCGGTTGGTCTCGCCAATGTAATGGAGGCCACATCTGGAACATTGAATGCAGCTGCAGGGGAAAGTACCTGATGGCTTGGATGGGAAGGGATGTGAGCCAATGCTTTGTGGAGAGAACAGTCTATGTAGAAGGTGGAAAGAGTGGGGATGTAAAGATGTTGTAATAATGTTAGAGATTAGAAACCGCCATTAATGTTTAGATATCTCACCATTCCCTGACAGTGATCTACGACTGTTGAATATCTCACCAGCACCATACTAGAACTAGGGTGAAGGAAGGGGACAAAGGGAGAGGGGGGAGTGGAGAGGTGTGTATGTTGAAGTTACTTAAAAGTAGAGAATTCTATGTTCATACTGCTGGGTGATAAGCTACCCAAACAAAATATGAGGTATTGGTCTTCTGGTTTGCATGTGGCCTCACTCTAGCAATAGAGGAGGCTCAGGTCAGAAAGGTGAGTAAGGAAATGGGAAGGGGAGTTGAAATAGTTAGCAACCGGAAGATCTCACAGCCAATATAAGTAAGGCTGCTCTAGGGGAGCGACCTTGTGAGGGAAGTGCCTTGGGAGAAAAGTGTGAGTCTTTGGCTCAAGAGTCTTCGGCGAGGAGGCTGAGGAGACAAGATTACACAAAAAGCTGGAGAGGACAGGACGTGGTGAACACATGATGGGTGAGATGAGACAGTGTGATGCTTGCAGGACGTGGGAGGCACTGGAGAAGCAGCTGGATGACCGCATGGCCATCTGGGAAAATGAGAGTTTCCTGGACAGGACCTACAGTGAGGTGGTCACGCCCAGGATACATGAAGAGCGAAGGTGTGTGACTGTGAGAAAGAGGAGTAACCGTGGAGTGCAGGAGACACAGGTGGCTGTGCCTAATGAAAGCAGGTACGCCCTCTTAGGAACTGTCGGTGGAGATGATGCTTCCAGTTCGAGCTGGGACTCGACCAGAGAGATCGACGTCGGGCAGAGCTATAGTGGTGGGTGACTCCATTGTCCGAGCTGCAGACTGGAGATTCTGTGGCGGAAGGCGAGGTGTGAGGATGGTCTGTTGCCTGCCTGGTTGGTGCCAGGGTTCAAGATGTCACAAACCGAATTCAGAACATCCTCGAGAGGGAAGGTGAACTGACGGCAGTAGTTGTGCATGTAGGCAGAAACGACATCGGGAAGAAGAGGAAGGAGGTTCTGCAAAGTGAGTTCAGAGTAAGGAAAATGACTGAAAAGCAGGACTTCTAGGGTGGTTATTTCTGGATTGCTTCCAGTACCTCGTGCTAGTGAGGACAGAAACAGGGAGATAGGGGATTTGAATGTGTGGCTGGGGGGGCTGGTGCAGGGAGCAAGGATTTAGATTCATAGACCACTGGGATCTCTACTGGGGTTGGGATGACCTGTACAAAAGGAACGGGTTACACCTTAACTGGAGGGAGACCGACGTTCTGTTAGGCAGGATTGCTAGGGCTACACGTGCGGGTTTAAACTAAATAGTGGGGGGGAGGGATTGACAAATTGGGAGTCTAAAGATGGAGTTGAAGGGGAAGTGGCTACAGGAAAAGTTACAAAATACGCCCAAATTAATGGGAAGCAAAGTTCGAGAAGGGATAAGAGAGTAAGTTCAGGGCCAATTGCAAGCGGTGTGAGAGGGGAGGTGAATACCGAGGTCAAAGTGTTGTATATGGGCATCCTTTTGTTTTTTGTACAAAAATCCAAAAATTCTGGTATGAAATATTTGATATTTTTTCAAAATTAATTAAAATAAAACTGGTACCAAACCAGAATGGATCATTTTTGGAATATTGGAAGGTATCCCTGAATTAAACGTGTATCAGAAGAATTTATTCAATTACGGGCTAATAATGGGAAAAAAGCTCATACTTAAATTCTGGAAAAATGCGCCCACACCAACAATAAAAATGTGGACATTAAATATGTTTGAAACATTACATCTGGAAGAGATGAGATTCCTCTTAGCAGGTAAAGCAGACCAATTCCAAAAGACGTGGTCTACGTTTCTGGACCAATTACAAGCATGAGGTGCAATAGTAATTTAAAAAATAAATAAATAAAGAAATGGTATCAGGACCTGGTAATGGGAGGTAAAACAATAAAAATGGACTTGGTTGGTGGTCCCCTTTCTGCGGAGTATAATGTTATAATAGAGCGATTGTTCCTACTTTCTTTTTCTTTCTTTTCTAGGGTCTACTTTCTTACTTTACTTCCTTCTCTAACTTCTTTTCTAAGGGGCTTTCTTTCCCAACACTCTCTTGCACTTCACGACTTGCGCACTTTCTTTACTTTTCTTACTTCTATCTTTCTCTTAAAGCTCAAAAAAATGAAGCGGTACAAAAAATGTATTAAGATATAAGTGTTGTGTATTACTGTAATTTACCGTACTTCTAATAAAAAAAATTAAAAAAAAGAAGAAAAAAAAAGTGTTGTATATGAATGCGTGAAGTATCAGAAATAAAGTGGACGAGCTTGAGGCTCAGTTAGAAATTGGCAAGTATGATGTTATGGGAATGACTGAGACATGGCTGCAAGAGGGCCAGTCCTGGGAACTGAATATTCAAGAATACGTCCCGTCGAAAAGACAGACAGGTGGGCAGAGGGGGTGGGGTTGCTCTGTTGGTGAGGAATGAAAACAGTCCCTTGCAAGGGGTAACATTTAAACAGGAGATGTGGAGTCAGTGTGGTTAGAACTAAGGAATTATAAGGGTAAAAAGACCCTAATGGGAATAATCTACAGGCCCCCAAACAGTAGCCTGGACATAGGACGCGTTGAATTAGGAGTTAAAATTGGCATGTGGCAAAAGCAATGCTGTGGTTGTTATGGGAGATTTCAACATGCAGGTAGTCTGGGAAAATCAGGTTGGTACTGGACCCCAAGAAAGGGAGTATGTGGAGTGCCTCTGTGATGGATTCTTTGAGCAGCTTGTATTGGAGCCTACCAGGGAGAAGGCAATTTTGGATTTAGTGTTATGTAATGAACCGGATCTGATAAAGGAAGTTGAGGTTAAGGAGCCATTAGGAGGTAGTGACCATAACATGGTCTAGTTTAATCTACAATTGGAAAGGGAGAAGAGTAGATCGGAGGTGTCAGTGTTACAATTAAATAAAGGGGACTATGGAGCCATGAGATAGGAGCTGGCCAAAGTTAACTGGAAAGATACCCTAGCAGGGATGACAGTGGAACAGCAATGGCAGGTATTTCTGAGAATAATATAGAAGGTGCAGGATCAGTTCATTCCAAAGAGGAAGAAAGATTCCAAGGGGAGTAAGGGACGACCGTGGCTGACAAGGGACGTCAGGAACAGTATAAAAATACTGTAAAAGAAAAGAAGTAGAACGTAGCAAAGATGAGCGGGAAGCAAGAAGTTTGGGTAATGTTTAAAGAACAAAAGAAGATAACTAAATAGGCAATACGGGGAGAAAAGATGAGGTATGAAGTAAGCTAGCTAAGAATACAAAGGAGGATAATAAAAGCTTCTTTACGTATGTGAAGAGGAAAAAATTAGTTAAGACCAAAGTTGGTCCTTTGAAGACTGAAAAAGGTGAATTTATTACGGGGAACAAGGAAATGGCAGATGAGGTGAACAGATACTTAGGATTCGTCTTCACTAAGGAGTACACAAACAATCTTCCTGATGTACTAGTGGCCAGAGGATCCAGGGTGGCAGAGGAACTGAAGGGAATCCACATTAGGCAGGAAATGGTGTTGGGTAGACTGATGGGATTGAAGGCTGATAAATCCCCAGGTGCCTGATGGTCTGCATCCCAGGGTACTTAAAGAAGTGGCTCTAGAAATCGTGGATGCATTGGTGATCATTTTCCAGAGTTTTATAGATTCAGGATCAGTTCATGTGGAGTGGATGGTAGCTAACGTTATTCCACTTTTCAAGAAAGGCGGGAGAGAGAAAACAGGGAATTATAGACCAGTTAGCCTGACATCGGTGGTGGGAAGATGCTGGAGTCAATTATAAAAGATGAAATAGTGGCACATTTGGATAACAGTAACAGGATCGGTCAGAGTCAGCATGGATTTACGAAGGGGAAATCATGCTTGACTAATCTTCTGGAATTTTTTGAGGATGTAACTAGGAAAATGGACAAGGGAGAGCCAGTGGATGTAGTGCACCTGGAATTTCAGAAAGCATTTGATAAGGTCCCACATAGGAGATTAGTGGGCAAAATTAGGGCACATGGTATTGGTGGTAGCGGCCTGACATGGATAGAAAATTGGTTTTACAGACAGGAAACAAAGAGTTAACGGGTCCCTTTCAGAAAGGCAGGCAGTGATTAGTGGCGTACCACAAGGCTCGGTGCTGGGACCACAGTTATTTACAATATACATGAATGATTTAGATTAAGGGATTCAAAGTAACATTAGCAAATTTGCAGATGACACAAGCTGGGTGGCAGTGTGAATTGTGAGGAGGATGCTATGAGAATGCAGGGTGAATTGGACAGGTTGGGTGAGTGGGCAGATGCATGGCAGATGCAATTTAATGTGGATAAATGTGAGGTTATCCACTTTGGTAGCAAAAACAGGAAGGCAGATTACTGTCTTAATGGTGTCAAGTTGGGAAAAGGGGAAGTACAACAGGATCTGGGGGTCCTTGTTCATTAGTAAATGAAAGTAAGCACAGCAGGCAGTGAACAAAGCAAATGGCATGTTGGCCTTTATAGCAAGAGGAGTTGTGTTTAGGAGCAAAGAGGTCCTTCTGGAGTTGTATAGGGCCCTAGTGAGACCACACCTGCAGTAATGTGTGCAATTTTGTTCCCCTAATTTGAGGCAGGACATTTCTGCTATTGAGGGTGTTCAGCTTAGGTTTACAAGGTTAATTCCCGGGATGGCGGGACTGTCATATGCTGAGAGAATGTAGCAGCTGGGCTTGTATACTCTGGAGTTTACAATGATGAGAGGGGATCTTATTGAAACATATAAGTTTATTAAGGGTTTGGACAAAGTTGAGGCAGGAAACATGTTCCCAATGTTGGGGGAGTCCAGAGCCAGGGGCCACAGTTCAAGAATAAGAGGTAAGCCATTTAGAATGGAGACGAGGAAACACTTTTTCTCACAGAGAGTTGTGAGTCTGTGGAATTTTCTGCCTCAGAGGGCAGTGGAGGTTTCCTGGATACTTTCAAGAGAGAGCTAGATAGGGCTCTTAAAGATAGTGGATTCAGATGATATGGGGAGAAGGCAGGAACAGGGTATGATTAACCATGATCACATTGAATGGCGGTGCTGGCTCGCAGGGCTTAATGGCCTGCTCCTGCACCTATTGTTATCTTTATGTCCTAGAGTTAAGTTCCATTAGCCATTCATTGGACCACTTTCCCAACTGACCGAGATCCTTTTGTAAACGTATTATATATTTCCTCACTGCCCAGTATATCACAGATTTTGGAGTTACCTGCATATTTAGTAACCGCAATAACTACATGATATTCATATTGATAATGTAGATAAGGAACAACAATAGACCCATCACCAAACCCTCCCTGCAGCAATCCACTGGTCACAGTCCACAATCAAATAGATCAACACATCACAACTACCCTTTGACTAGGTCATCCAAGCCAATTTTGTGATAGAGTCATAGAGTGATACAGCATGGACACATGCCCTTTGGCCCAAGTTGCCCATGCCGGCCAACGTGTCCCTACCACACTAGTTCCATCTGCCCGTGTTTGGTCCGTATGCCTCCAAACCTGTCCCATCCATGTACAGTATCTGTCTAACAACATCCCATTTGCCAGCTCACCTTGGATTCCTGACTAGTCTACCATGTGGAACCTTGTCGAATACCTTCCAAAGTCCATAAAGACAACATTGCCCTACCCCCATCAATTCTCTTGGTGACTTCATGAAAAATCTCAGATTCATTTCCAATGAAAAAGGCCATGATGGCTGTAGAACATGGAATTTTGGAACAAACCTGCCGTAATGTCCTGGCTGACTGGTTTGTTTGATGCAACTGATGTCACTCACAAATCATGGCACAGTTGGGTAAAAGCAATGTTATGAAAGGTAGAGTCAACGGACTTTCAAAGGCCATAAAAGATGTCAGAAAAGTTCATGCTGATAAAACAAGGTGGACGGAGGGAAGCTTATTAATTTCACACTGGTAGACGGCTCAAATATCAGAAAGAATGTGAGGAAAAACCGAGTCATCTCAGCTTTTGAATTGGAATCATCTTGTAGCTAAAAGGTGGGGGAATGGAATTGATATACGGCAGCATTGTAAGGAGAGGTGGGAGGCTTGATTTTCCAATACTCCTCTATGTACCTGAAACCAGCTGCTATGGCCTTGCCTCTTCCCATTCATGTCAAGTTCAAAGCACAAGCTCCCCAGTGAGGCAAAACTGTGAAGTATTAAATACAAAAATATGAGTGTCACCACCCACCTTTGCAGCCTCTGTTGTCTGTGAAGTTACGTTGTTTGCTCGGTTGGAAATATCCTGCCTTACAGGTACACTTGTAGCTTCCCACTGTGTTGTGACAATCAGTGTTGGGGCCACACACTGTTTGTGCAGAAGCTCCCATACATTCATCCTCATCTGGAAGGAGGAAAAGAAAAAAGATCCATGCTTTAATAAAAACCAAGAAGGGATGAGTGGTCTGTTGCCCATGCCAGCCCTCACACTCCACAGCTGATCATTCCTGGTCCTATCGTGACCTGTCCCTCCATCTCCACCATCCCTTGATTCAATCAACATTCACAATGTCAGCCTGGTGTGTCCTCAACAACTGTGGCTCCACAGTGAGGAACAGGAAGACTCACAACCTTCTGAGCAAAGGGACTTTTCCTCAGCCCAGGCCTAAACGGACAAAGCCGCTGCCTCTCTGCTCCTCTGTTACTCCCACATCTACATCAGCAAACTTAGATTCTTTCTGATTTTTGTGAAGTGTGTTATGTCATTACAAGGAGTCTTGCCTACCCCTGCTTCTCACAATACCCCTCACTCCTCCCCCCACCTACCCCACCTGGCCATCACCACACATCCCTCCCAATGGACCCCCTCCCCCCTCCGTTGTTACCATCCCCCACTAGCTCGGAAAACTGCTGACAGGCAGGACCTCCAGGGTGGTTATCTCTGGTTTGCTTCTGTGCTGGCGAGAGCAGGGACATTGAGATACAGGACCTGAATGTGTGGCTGAGGAACTGGTGCAGGGGGCAGGGATTTAGATTCTTAGACCACTGGGATCTGTTTTGGAGTAAGGGGGAACTGTACAAAAGGGACAGATTGCACCTTAACAGGTGGGGGCCCGGCATTCTGGCAGGCAGGTTTGCCACTGCAACACGGGTGGTTTTAAACTAAATAAGGTGGTGGGGGGGGGGGGGGGGGTCAAATGGGATAGTCAAGGACAGAGTTAAAGGGAAAGGGAGTAAAGGGATTGTAAAATACTCCAGAATAAAAGGGAAAGAAAGCTCATGAAGGGATAAGAGAGTATGGCCAAGTGTAATAGGGATCGATGTGAAAGGTGAGATGCGGAAGGAATTAAAAATATTGTATATGAATGTGCAAAGTATAAGAAGTAAAGAAGATGAGCTTGAGGCTCAGTTAGAGGTTGGTAGATATGACATTGTGGGGATTACTGAGATGTGGCTGTAGGAGGATCCGGCATTGAAACTTAATATTCAGGGTTATACATCCAATAGAAAGGACAGGCAGGTGGGCAGAGGAGGGGGGTTGCTCTTCTGGTGAGGGATGGAATTCAGTCCCTTGCGAGGGAAGACATAGGGACTGAGGAGGTAGAGTCATTGTGGATTGAGTTCAGGAATTGCAGAGGCAAGAAGACACTAATTGGTGTTATCTACAGACCCACAAATAGTAGCCCGGATGTAGGGTGTAAGTTGCAACAGGAGTTAAAACTGGCATGTAACTAAGGTAATGCCACTGTGTTGGTGGGGGATTTCAATATGCAGGTAGACTGGGAAAATCAGGTTGGTTCGGGACCCCAAGAAAGAGAGTTTGTAGAGTGCCTCTGAGATGGATTTTGGGAGCAGCTTGTAATGGAGCCGATGAAAGAAAAGGCAATTCTGGATTTAGTGTTGTCCAATGAACCAGATTTGATATGAGAACTAGATGTAAAGGAACCGCTTGGAGGTAGTGATCATAATATGATTAGTTTTAATCTGCAATTTGAGAAGGAGTAGGTTAAATAGGAGGTGTCAATGATGCAGATGATCAAAGGGGACTATGAAGGCATGAGGGAGGAGGTGGCCAAGATAGACTGGAAAGGGATCCTAGCAGGAATGATGATGGTGGAACAGCAATGGCAGGAATTTCTGGGCATGATCCGGAAGACGCAGGATAATTTCATTCCAAAAAGGAAGAAAAATTCTAAGGGGAGTAGGAGGCAACTGTGGGTGACAAGAGGAATAGAATAAAACTAAAAGAAAAGATGTATAACACAGTAGCCGGAAGCCAGAGGATTGGGAAACTTTCATAGGACAACAGAAGGAAACAAAACGGGCAACACGGGCTGAAAAGATGAAGTACGAAGGGAAGCTGGCCAGGAATATAAAGAAGGACAGTAAAAGCTTCTTTAGATATGTTAAGGGAAAAAGAGTAGCAAAGTCAAATGTGGGTCCCTTGAAGGCAGACACGGGTGAAATTATTATGGGCAACAAAGAAATGGCAGAAGAGTTGAATAGGTACTTCGGATCTGTCTTCACTAAGGAAGACACAAACAATCTCCCAGATGTATTGGAGGACAGAGGATCTAAGGGGGTAGAGGATCTGAAAGAAATATTCATTAGGCGAGAAATAGTATTGGGTAGGCTAATGGGACTGAAGGATGATAAATCCCCTGGGCCTGGTGGTCTGCATCCCAGGGTCCTCAGGGTGGTGGCATTGCTGATAATTTTCCAATGTTCAATAGATTCAGGATCAGTTCCTGTGGATTGGAGGATAGCTAATGTTATCCCACTTTTCAGGAAAGGAGCGAGAGAGAACATGGGGAATTACAGACCAGTTAACCTGACCGGTGGTGGGAAAGATGCTGGAGTCAATTATTAAAGAAGTAATAATGGGGCATTTGGATAGCAGTAAAAGAATTAGTCCAAGTCAACATGGATTTATGAAAGGGAAATCATGCTTGACAAATTTTCTGGAATTTTTTGAGGATGTGACTAAAATGGATGAAAGTGTGCCAGTGGATGTAGTGTATCTAGACTTTCAGAAAGCCTTTGATAAGGTCCCGCACGGGAGACTGGTGACTAAAATTAGAGCACACGGTATTAGGGGTAGGGTGTTGACATGAATAGAAAATTGGTTGGCAGACCGGAAGCAAAGAGTACTGTAATGTATTCATGCATATTCATTATATGCTAATGAGTTGGTTTTGTATATAAGTAGGGAATGTTGGGTAATAAAACTCTCTTGTGATCCAGCCAGCCTGCAAGTTATTGTTCATTCTGCTGTCCGGAATATAACAAAATTGGCGACGAGGATGGGATAGATATTGTGAACTCATCCTTTAAATACAGTGCAAGACTGTTTTACAACACGCAGGATTGTTTAACAGTTTAAACAGTAAATACGGAGTTGTGTCGCAGTTGTTTGCGAGCTGGACATGAGAGGCCTGCAGATCCTTCTATGCAGGGGGCTGTAGTTTAAAACAGCAGCTGGATAAATCGGCAAGTTTGTCAGGAGAGATAGTGGCTGAAACAAATAAGGCCGTTTGCGAACACATGAAAGCGATTCTGCTCACGGAGATAGGGCCTGAAGTGTACGGCACACTTGTGAATCTCCTTGCACCCTCAAAGGCAAAAGACATGCCTTTCAATGACATTATAAATAAGTTGGAGGAGCACTTCAACCCAAAGCCTCTGGAAATTGCAGAAAGCTATAAATTTGGCACTAGAAACCAGAAGCAGAATGAGACAATCAATGAGTACATTGTTGCCTTGAAAAACATAAGTTTACACTATAACTTTGCAACCTTTCTTGGACGAGCACTACGCGACAGATTTGTTTGTGGTCTGGTGGATGAACAAATTCAGTCCCAACTGATGAACACTCCAGATCTCACATTTGAGAAAGCATGCAAGATTGCTACCACAATAGAGATGGCATCAAAGAATGCTCGCGAGTTTCGCCCATCACGAACTGCAGTGGCCGTTTACAGTCACAAGGCAGTGCCTATGGCCAAACCAAGAGGCGCTAAACCAAAACTGAAGTATGGTGGGGAGCCGAGTTCAGCCAGTTGTTATCGTTGCAACGGTAATCACTCATCCCAATTTTGTCAGTTCAAAATGGCCAAGTGCTATAACTGCCAGAGGAAAGGCCATATCGCCTCAGCATGTTGGGCCAAGCATAAAACAGGAAACCAACAATCTGCGGGAATCAAGCAACAACACCGGAGAGGAGTTCACAACTTGGAGGGGAACCCAGATGGAAATGAACTTGGGTTGTACACCATTTATGCAACCAACATCGATAAGCCTACAACCAGCCAAGGCAAGGACTTTCAAACTAAACTATTGATTAATGAACAGTTAATCGATACGTGTATTGACACGGCAGCAGATTGTTCGGTCATGAGCAAAGACCTGTACGAAACAAAGTTCCCACAGATACCATTGTTTGAGAGTAAGGTCAAGCTGAGAACCTACTCGGGCAAAGTTTTGGAGACTTGTGGACAAATGAACTGTAAAGTTCAGCATAATGGTCAGTCGGTAACACTGCCCATCATAGTAGCCAGCTACAGAAATAAACCAACCCTCCTTGGAAAGGATTGGCTGAGTAGAATAGAATTAGACTGGAAGAACATTTTCAGCATCAATTTGTCCAAATCACATCTTGAAAACGTCATAAGCAAACATGCAAATATTGTTCCTGACAGTGACACGGGATTAGCAGGGTACTCTGCACACATTCAACTTAAGCAAGATGTGAGGCCTGTGTATTGTCGACCAAGACCTGTACCATATGCACTAAAGCAACAAGTGGAGGTAGAACTCGACAGATTAGAGCCTAATGGAGTACCTGTGAAGACAGACCAGAGTAAATGGGCAACGCCAATTGTGGCCGTACCCAAGGCTGATAAAACTGTTCGACTATTTGGTGATTACAAAGTCACAATCAACCAAGCCGTTGATGACGAACAATATCCGTTACCAACCTCGCAAGATCTATACGCAGAACTTAGCGGAGCAAGAGTCTTCACTAAACTGGATTTGTCTCACGCTTATGCCCAACTCAATGTCGATAAGGAAAGTCAGCAGTACTTGACTATCAACACACATAAGGGCTTGTATTCATATACAAAGCTGCCCTATGGTGTGAAATTCTCCCCGAAAATTTTTCAGTCTGTCATGGACCTAATATTACAAGGCATTCCGCACTGTGTGTGCAACCAGGATGACCTATTGATATTCACAGAAGGCATGGTAGAACATCTGAAAATCCTCGAGCAAGTTCTCATAAGACTGAACTGCCACAATGTCAAACTGCGTCAATGGAAATGTGCATTTGCGCAGTCAGAGGTGGTCTACCTTGGACTGAAAGCAGATGCCAACGGACTTCGCATTGTGAAAGCGAAAGTTGAAACAATAGTGAATGCTCCAAAACCCAACAATGTGTCAGAGCTACGATCATTCCTTGGGATGGTGCAGTTCTATGCACGATTCCTTCCAGATTTAGCAACTGTGCTAAAGCCACTTCATCATCTGGTACAAAAATACATGAAATGGACGTGGGGAAAGGAACAGCAACGTGCATTTGACATCTGCAAGGAGAACTTGATAAGTGACAAACTTCTTGTTATGATACGACACGCGAGATGAAACTTGCTTGTGATGCTTCAAGTTATGGTGTAGGTGCAGTGATCTACCATGTAATGAATGACGGACAGGAAAAGCCTATTGCCTTTGCATCCCGCACCCTGTCATCGAGTGAACGCAACTATGCGCAGATAGAAAAGGAAGCACTCAGCATCGTGTTCGGAATCAAGAAATTCCATCAGTTTCGTCTCGGCAGACCATTCACCCTAGTGACTGATCACAAGCCACTACTAGTGATACTTGGTCCCAAGTCAGCTATACCCTCCATGGCGGCATCAAGGATGCAGCGCTGGGCAATTTTGCTGTCCCAGTATGACTACAAGGTTGAGTACAGAAGCTCCAAGTGCAACGCAGTTGCAGATGTGTTGTCCCGGTTGCCCCATGAGAACTCTGACGTGGGAAGTGAGAACTCAATCTACACAATGCAAGTGGTAGATGAAGACGTTCCAGTGACTGCAACAGAAATTGCAGCAGAAACAAAGAAAGACAATGTGCTGAAGTGGGTTTATGAACAGACATTGCATGGTTGGACTGAAATCGATAGTGGATTGAACTCAGTTCTGAACTCAGAGCTGAAGCCTTTCCATAATCGACGCCATGAATTATCATGTGAGCAGGGATGTGTTAAGTGGGGTTACAGAGTGGTTGTACCAGAGTCTTTGAGAAACAAAATTATGAACGAACTTCATGCCAAACATCCTGGCATAGTAAGCGTGGTCAATTGCCAGAAGTTTTGTGTATTGGCCTGGTATTGACAGGGACATTGAGTCACTGGTGAGCAAATGTAGCGTCTGCCAAAATTGCCGGAGTAAACCACCAAAAACACCACTGTAACCCTGGTCATGGCCAAGTAGACCTTTTCACAGAGTTCATGTACATTTTTGCAAAAAGGGTAATGATCACTTTCTGGTGCTGGTAGATAGTCATTCAAAATGGATTGAGGTTAAACATATGGGGTCAAGCACTACTACTGAGCGTACCATAGATGAGTTGAGATCCATTTTTGCATGCCATGGTTTACCGGAAGAACTTGTTTCTGATAACGGGCCTCAGTTTCGTTCAGAACGGTTCAAAGAGTTCATGCAGCAGAATGGTGTAAAACACACACTTGTTCCCCCATACCATCCAGCCTCTAACGGGGCAGCGGAAAGGTCTGTTAGAGTTGTCAAAGACGCTCTCAAGAAACAGGTTTTGCAGGGTAGTTCAAAGCTCAGCATGAAACATCGTTTGGCTAGATTCTTGCTGAAGTACAGAACCACACCACACACAACAACAGGTTACTCACCTGCAGAACTGTTGATGAAGAGAAGGCTAAGAATACACCTAAGTCTAGTTCAACCCAAGTTGACTTTGAGAGTTGAACAAAAACAATTAAGTCAGAAATGCCATTTTGACTCCCACAAAAAGGGGAGGGACTTGAAGCCAGATGAGCAGGTTCGTGTTCTCAGTCCTCCCAACAAGTCCAGTCGAGACAAATGGGATGTTGGGAAAATAGTGGAAGTGTGTGGAACAAAAAGATACTTAGTTGAAGTGGGAGATAGGATCAAAAGTGTTCATGTTGATCAAATGATTCCAGCCAAAGATGAACCAAAAACTGAACATGAAGTCCTAATCCCTGAGTCTTTATCGGAAAGTGAGTTGGAAGAGCCAACTGTGATTGAAACACAAAGTTCAGTCAGTACAGACAAAGAAACAGATTCCTCTGATCAAAGTCGGAGAACTAAAACGGAGCCAACAAGCCTACAGTTGAGTCAACACCTAAACCTGTTTTTTTTTAATTTCAAAATAGACTTTATTCACGTAATAAATATATACAATACGTGACACGTGCGAAAAATGTATCCGACATTTCCGGAGGCTATACAAATTGTTCAATGCAGTTAATACATTTTTTCAAATTCCACAGATCCGTCCCCCCACCCGTGCCACTCTTGTGGCCCCCTGGCGTGGGATACCTTCCCTTATTTTGAGGGGCATTTCCACCATACCGTGCCCCCCATGTCCAGCAGCGGAAGGACCCTAGACTGTGGCCCTCCCCCACCGAGCCTTGGCGTTGGCTGCACCGAGCTTCAGTGCGTCCCTCAGCACGTACTCCTGCAGTCTGCAGCGGGCCAGTCGGCAACATTCCCCGACGGACATCTCGCTCTGCTGGGTGGTGAACAACGCTCGGGCAGACCAAAGAGCATCTTTCACCGATTTGATGACCCTCCAGCTGCACTCGATGTCAGTCTCTGAATGTGTCCCTGGGAACAGTCCGTAAATCACAGAGTCCTCTGTGACGGAGCTGTTCGGGATAAAGCGTTCCAGGGACCCTTGCCTACTTCTCCAGACTCTTTTTCCAAATCCACACTCTGCAAAGAGGTGGGCAACCGTCTCCTCTCCATAGCAGCCGTCCAGAGGGCAGCGTGCGCTGGCAGTGAGATTCTGACGGTGCAGGAAGGATCTGACTGGGAGGGCTCCCCTCACCACCGGCCAAGCCAGGTCTTGGTGCTTGTTGGTGAGTTCTGGCGATGAGGCATTTTGCCAGACAAGCTGGGCAGTCTGCTCTGGGAACCACGCCACCGGATCCATCGAGTCCTTTCCCTGCAGTGCCTGCAGGACATTCCGTGCTGACCACTGCCCAATGGACATGTGGTCAAAAGTGTTGGTCCGGAAGAACCTTTCCACGGACGACAGATGGGGCGGCAATGTCCAGCTGACTGACACATTGCGTGGCATCTGCGCCAGGCCCATCCTTCGCAACACTGGGGACAGGTAGAACCTCAGCAGGTAGTGACAGTTGGTGCCCACGTGCCTTGTTTCTACACACCGCCTGATGCAGCCACACACAAAGGTGGCCATCAGGGTGAGGGCGACGTTGGACACGCTTTTACCCGCGTTGTCTGCTGACTTGTACATTGTGGCCCATCGCACCCGGTCTATCCTCGACCCCCAGATGAACTGGAAGACGGCCCGGGTGATCCCTGTGGCATAGGAGGGAGGGACAGGCCACACTTGTGCCAAGTACAGCAGCCCCAAGAGCACCTCACACCCGATGACCAAATCTTTTCCGGTTATGGAGAGGGAGCGTTGCCTCCACAGCTCCAGCTGCTTCCCCACCTTGACTATCCGCTCCAGCCAATTCTTGTTACACGCCTCAGCCCCCCCCGAACCAGATCCCCAGCACCTTCAAGAAGTCAGGCTTGATGGTGAAGGGGACAGAAATTCGGTCGGGCCAGCTGCCAAAGAGCATGGCCTCGCTCTTCCTGCGGTTCACCCTGGCTCCCGTGGCCGACTCAAACTGGTCGCAGATACTAATCAGTCTGCGGACCGACCTTGGATCCGAGCAGATGACAGCGACATCGTCCATGTACAGGGAGGTTTTGATTTGAATGCCCCCCACTGCCTGGCAATGTCTCTCCTCTTATGCTCGAATCCTTCCTGATGGACTCGGCAAAAGGTTCAATACAGCAGACAAAGAAGACAGGAGAGAGAGGGCACCCCTGCCTGACTCCAGACCTTACAGGGAAACTGTCTGATTCCCACCCATTGATTTGGACTGCTCTACGGATATTGGTGTAGAGCAGTTTGATCCAATTTCGGATTCCCTCCCCAAAACCCATTTTGGAGAGCACGTCCCTCATGTACGTGTGCGATATCCTGTCGAAAGCCTTCTCCTGGTCCAAGCTGACTAGGCAGGCATCCACCCTTCTATCCTGCACGTAGGCGATGGTGTCTCTCAGCAGCGCTAGGCTGTCTGAGATTTTCCTGCCAGGCACAGCACAGGTTTGGTCCGGGTGGATCACCTGTCCCAGAGCAGACTTGACCCGGTTGCCGATGGCCTTAGACAGGATCTTATAATCTACATTCAACGGTGTTATGGGTCTCCAATTCTTTATGTCCTTCATCTCCCCCTTCTGCTTGTAGATTAGGGTGATGCTGCCCTTCCTCATCGAGTCTGACATGCTGCCGGCTAGAAGCATGTCGTTGTACACTTCCAGCAGGTCCGGGCCCACCCAGTCCCACAGAGCCGAATACAACTCGGCCGGTAAGCCATCGTTTCCGGGAGTTTTACTCGTGTCAAAGGAACGGATGGAGCCAGTCAGCTCCTCCAGGGTCAGTGGTTGGTCCAGACTCTCCCGCTTGCTGTCCTCCAAGACCTCCGTGATAGAGGACAGGAAGTTCTGGGAGGCGGTGCTGTCTGTGGCCTTTTTGTCATACAAATCCATGTAAAAGGATTTGCAGATCCTCAGTATATCCATCTGCAAGGATGTTACCGAGCCGTCCTCCTCCCTAAGGCTGTTCATCACAGAGCTCCCCCTGTGAACCTTATGGAAGAAGAAACGTGAGCACGTCTCATCCTGCTCCACATGGCGGACCCTGGATGGGAAGATGATCTTGGAGGATTCAGACGTAAAGAGCCGAGCTTGCCGGTCCTTCACCTCTCTAAGTTCCTCCCTCACATCCACCCCTCTCGACTGCAGAAGGAGCAGTTGTTGCAAATCTGTCTAGAGTTGGCACAATTCCCTCTGACTCTGTCTTGCTCTCTGAACCCCTTTAACTATGAAGAACCTCTTAATGTTCTCCTTGGTTGCTTCTCACCAGAGTGTTGGGGAGTCAAAGAGGGGCCTCACCGTTCTCCAACATGCGTAGTCCCTCTTTAGCTCCTCAACGTTCTCTGGGGTCAACAGCTTCATATTTAACTTCCACGTCCCCCTGCCTGCCTTCTGGTCCTCCTGTAGGTGACAGGAAGCCTGAAGGAGGCAGTGGTCAGAGATGAACACCGGCGTGAGGTCGGTGTGTCTCACCGTGACGGCCTTCGTCATGAAGACAAAGTCTATCCGGGATCGGGCTAAACCGTCCGATCTCGACCAGGTGAACTGCGGCTGGGACCCGCCTGCAGGGTTGCTGAAGGCGTCGTGCAGCTTTGCATCTTTTACCGTCTCCATCAGGAACTTGGACATGCTGTCCAGTCTGTTGTCGACACTGCCGGATCGTCCAGCCGCATCAATGATGCAGTTGAAGTCACCGGCCAGAACGAGCTGCTGGGACGTGGCCAGCAGCGATGGGAGCTGCTGGAGAACGGCCAGCCGCTCGCTCTGCACGGGTGAGGCATACACATTAATCAGCTGGAGCGTAGAACCATGGTATATAACATCCACCACGAGGAGACGCCCCCCAACCACCTCCCTGACCTCAGTGATGGCGAAGTTCCCTCCCCGCAGCAAGATCCCCAGGCCGGAAGGGCGACAGTCATTGCCCCCCGACCACACCGACAGTCCGTGGGGCCACCATCGCGACCACCTCCGATAGCAGCAGAGGTGTGGCAGCCCACACTCCTGGAGAAAAGTCACATCAGCCTTGACCTTGGCCAAGTACTGCAAGGTATTAACACAGTGCTCTTTATACTATTAACAGTGCTCTTTATACTGCACACGTTTAAAGATGCCAGTTTTAGCTCCATTGTCTTTAGAGTTACTGACCATTCTCGTGTCCCCTCATACCCACCGCTTCGGTGAATTGCCTCAGCTTTCCTGGGCTCAGGAACCCGGTGCCGGCATCCTCGATGAGGTGGGTTTCCTGTGGCGTAACCCAAGGTGTCGTTGGGGGGGCCTACTTGTTCCACCCCCTTCTGGGCTAGCTGCTTCCTCCATCTCCTGTAGCTGGGGTACGGTGGCTGGTTCCCTGCTCCCAGTTGCCCGGAGCTGTGGCCCATTGGCCTCTGCGCTGCTCCCGGTCGCCCGGAGCTGTGGCCCATTGGCCTCTGCAATGCTCCCTGTATCCCAGAGCTGGGGCCCATTGGCCACTGCAATGCTCCCAGTCGCCCGGAGCTGGGGCCCATCGGCCTCTGCACTGCTCCCTGTATCCCGGAGCTGGGGCCCATCGGCCACTGCAATGCTCCCTGTATCCCGGAGCTGGGCCCCATCGGCCGCTGCGATGATCCCGGTCTCCAGGGGCTGAAGCCCCTCGGCCGCTGCTCTGCTCTCGGTCTCCTGGGGCTGGGGGATGATCGGCGTGGCCTTTCTCTTTTCCCTCCCCTGTTTTCTTCCTCTGCCTCCATCGTTGGGACTTCCCGGTCGCCTCATCCTCCGACGAGGAGAGGTTGCTGCCTTCTGTCAGGGAGAGAGATCTTTTTTGTGATTTATTTTTGGACTTACCAGCCCTTTCCGACCTCGGCTCCTTCGGCTGAACCCTCTGGTGCTTCTTGTACGTCACTGTCGTCCATTTCTCCTGCTGTTCCCCCCCCTCCATCGACTCTCCCTCCTGGGCAGGGTGCTGGGGGTCTCCTTCAGGCACTTGGTGGCTCGAGGTGGTCGGGCTGTCCTCGTCCTTGTTCCCCCTTTCTGCTGCAGTCTTGGCAGTGGTGAGGGGTGTCTCACCCACCCTGGGGGTGCTGGCAGCAGCCCTCTTGTCACCTGTGCATAGGTGCAGGCTCTTTTAGGGCAAGCCCTGTAAAGGTGGCCTGCCTCCCCGCACAGGTTGCAGTTCTAGCTGGCCTGACAGTCCTTTGTCTCATGGCCCTCCGTCTTGGCAGTTCTTGCAGACAACTGCAGTGCATTGGACCATCACATGCCCAGGCTTGTTGCATTTCCTGCACAGCCTGGGCTGCCCCACGTAGCTCATGTATCCTCGGTTTCCTCCAATTGCGAAAACCGAGGGAGGGTGGAGGAATGCTCCGTCCTTGTCCACCCTCAGCTTTATCTTGACTTGCCGCTTGCTCGTCCAGATCCCATGCAGGTCCTTCACGTCCACGCAGCTCCCTGTTCCCTCAACATAAGAGGCAAGGAAGCTAAGGACATCCACTACGGGCACCTGTGGGTTAAACATATGCACCGTGATCATCCTTTCCTTCTGGGTGGGGAGAGTGAAGAGCGGCTGCACTTTCAGCAGCAACAGCGGAGCTTCATTCCCCTTCTCCCGGATGTCATCCATCAACTTTTGCCATCCCGTCGGATACTTGAAGGTAACGTCAAAGTATCCGTTACCCGGGAAGTCCTGGAGGCAGCAGATGTCCTTGGCCTCAAATTTGCAGGCCCCCAGCAAGATCTTCTTCACGAACAGGTCCCGTGAGAAGGGAACCCCTTGCTGAGGTCCTTAACGCTGATTCTCAGGGTATTGCAGATACCCTGTACTCCCGCTCCAGTTGCTGCTGCCATTGTGGCTCAACGAGGTGTTAGGTTGCTTGCCCAAACCGGCATAGATCCACCTCTAAGCCCGCAGCCGACCGATTCCTCATCACCAATTTCGCTCCGCGATCCACGGCCCTTGTCCCCAAGGGACCGCCAGAACTGTTCTAATTAAGAACAGATAGTCTCTTTTACTCAAATACTCATCCTGGGAGAACCTCCTTGGTGATCAAGGTCTCTCCCCTGCCAGGTAAGAATCAGGTAGGTTACGACGGAATGAGCGGAGGTGTCTCCCCTGCCAGGTAAGTATCTGAACGTTGCCTATTTCCTTTGCTCCATAGATACACCTGTTACTGTTAGACGATCAGGCAGGATCCATAAACCAGTAGTCAGATTAGGTTTTTAAGTTAAGTAACTCACTGTCTAGGTAGAATGAAAATGTGTAAATATGTAAAATAAATATATTGTGTTATCATTTAAAATCTGACCCACTGACAACTCTCCTTTTTTGTGCCAGATTCCAAATCTGTCCTATCCATGTACAGTATCTAACAACATCCAATTCGCCAGCTCACCTTGGATTCCTGACTAGTCTACCATGTGGGACCTTGTCAAAGACCTTCCAAAGTCCATATAGACAACATTGCCCAACCCCCATCAATCCTCTTGGTGACTTGATGAAAATCTCAGATTCATTTCCCCAATAAAAAGCCATGCTGGCTATAGAACATGGAATTTTGGAACAAACTTGCCATAATGTCCTGTCTGACTGGTTTGTTTGATGCAACTGATGCCAATCACAAGTCATGCAGAGAGAGCAGATCGAACAAAGCAGCAGTGAGAAGGACTGTTGGCTTGACTTGGTGAGTCTTGAGTGCAGGTTTAAAAAACGGGCAACAGCACTTTAGCCATCTTCGAGTGCAGTTCGGACAAATCACATACTTCCAAGCTCATCAGAGGAAGGAAGGTTATGAGTGAGTGTGGGGATTGGCTGAACAATTAGATTGGAAGATTGGTAACTTGGACAATTAGGCAATTTAGCGTCTGATAAAAACAAGACTTGATAAAGGGGTGCGGCCCTGTCGAGGGAAGTGCCCTGTGACAAAGGTGCGAGTCTTTGGCTGTGAGTCTTTGGTGAGGAGGCTGAGGGAGGACGCCACACCAAACGCTGGAGAGGGAGAGATGAAGGAAGGAAATGTCAAGCAAACTGATCCAGTGTGATGCTCGCAGTATGTGGGAGGTCAAGGACACCGCTGGTGCCTCTGGCTGCTACAAATGTGAGAAGTGCATCCAGGTACAGCTCCTGAAGGACCGTGTTGGGGAACTGGAGAAGCAAGTGGATGACCTCAGTTTCATCCGAGAAACTGAGTCGTTCCTCGACAAGTCCTACAGTAAGATTGTTACACCTAAGGTACTGGAAGAGAGGAAGTGGGTGGCGGTGCGAAAGGGAGGGAAACATGGAATGCAAAGGTCCCCGTGTGTTGTACCTCTTGAGAACAAGTGCACCCACTTAGAGTCTGTCGGGACAGAAGACTTTAATACACTGAGCGGCGGACTGGCTTGCGAAGCAAAAAGGGCTGTTGAGCCAAAACCAAAGAGGCCAACGTCAGGCAACGCCATGGTAGTTGGAGACCCCATTGTGGGAGGTACGGACAGGGGTTTCTGCGGGAACAGACGGGATTCGAGGATGGTGTGCAGCCTTGCTGGTGCCAGGATCAAGGATGTCACGGACAGAGTGCATAAAATCCTCAATGGCGAAGGTGAACAGCCGGAAGTGGTAGTGCATGTTGGCACAAACGATGTCGGAAAGAAGGGGATGAATATTCTGCTCGTGACTTCAGAGTGCTCGGAAAAATGCTGAAAAGCAGGACCTCCAGGTATGTTATCTCCAAGTTGCTTCCAGTTCCTCGTGCTGGCGAGAGCAGGAACAGGGAGATACGGGACCTGAATGTGTGGCTGAGGAACTGGTGCAGGGGGGCAGGGATTTAGATTCTTAGATCACTGGGATCTGTTTTTGGAGTAAGGGGGAACCGTACAAAAGGGACGGAGTGCACCTTAACAGGTGGGGGACCAGCATTCTGGCAGGCAGTTTTGCCCCTACTACATGGATGGTTTTTAAATGAATAAAGGGGGTGGGGTGTCAATAGGATAGTCAAGGACGGAGTTAAAGGTAAAGAGAGTAAAGGGGTAGTTAATGACCCAAGAATTAATGGGAAAGAAAGCTCACAAAGGATAGGAGAGTATGGCCTAGTGTAAAAGCGATCGATGTGAAAGGTAAGATGTGTAAGGAATTAAAAGTATTGTATTTGAATGTGCAAAGTATAAGTAAAGTAGATGAGCTTGAGGCTCAGTTAGAGGTTGGTAGATATGACATTGTGGGGATTACTTCGACGTGGCTGCAGGAGAATCGGGCCTGGGAACTTATATTCATGGTTATACATCCTGTAGAAAGGACAGGCAGGTGGGCAGAGGAGGCGGGGGGTAGGTCTGCTGGTGAGGGATGGAATTCAGTCCCTTGCGAGGGAAGACATAGGGACTGATGAGGTAGAGTCACTGTGGATTGAGTTGAGGAATTGTAAAGGCAAGAAGACACTAATTGGTGTTATCTACAGACCCCCAAATAGTTGCCCGGATATAGGGTATAAGTTGCAGCAGGAGTTAAAACTGATGTGTAACAATGGAAATGCTACTGAGGTGATGGGGATTTAAATATGCAGGTAGTCTGGGAAAATCAGGTTGGTTCAGGACCCCAAGAAAGAGAGTTTGTAGAATGCCTCCGAGATGGATTCTTGAAACAGCTTGTAATGGAGCCGACCAGAGAAAAGGCAATTCTGGATTTAGTGTTATGCATTGAACGAGATCTGATAAGAGAACTCGAGGTAAAGGAACCGCTTGGAGGTAGTGATCATAATATGATTAGTTTTAATCTGCAATTTGAGAAGGAGAATGTTAAATCGGAAGTGTCAGTGATGCAGCTGAACAAAGGGGACTATGAAGGCATGATAGGGGAGCGGGCCAAGGTAGACTGGAAAGGGATCCTAGCAGGAATGATGGTGGAACAGCAATGGCAGGTATTTCTGGGCATAATCCGGAAGACGCAGGATCATTTCATTCCAAAAAGGAAGAAAGAATCAAAGGGGAGTAGGAGGCAACCGTGGCTGACAAGAGAAGTTAGGGATAAAATAAAAACTAAAAGAAAAGATATATAACACAGCAAAGAATAGCCGGAAGCCAGTGGATTGGGAAACTTTCATAGGACAACAGAAGGAAACAAAACGGGCAATACGGGCTGAAAGATGAACTACGAGGGGAAGCTGGCCAGGAATAGAAAGGAGGACAGTAAGAGCTTCTTTAGATATGTTAAGGGAAAAAGCGTAGCAATGTCAAATGTGGGTCCCTTGAAGGCAGACATTGGTGAAATTATTATGGGTAATAGGAAATGGCAGAAGAGTTGACCAGGTACTTCGGATCTGTCTTCACTAAGGAAGACACAAACAATGTCCCCAGATGTACTGGAGGACAGAGGATCTAAGGGGGTAGAGGAACTGAAAGGGTCCTCAGGGAGGCGGCTCTAGAAATAGTGGACGCATTGGTGATCATTTTCCAATGTTCAATAGATTCAGGATCTGTTCCTGTGGATTGGAGGATAGCTAATGTTATCCCGCTTTTCAAGAAAGGAGTGAGAGAGAAAACAGGGAATTACAGACCAGTTAGCCTGACTTTGGTGGTGGGAAAGATGCTGGATTCAATTATTAAAGAGGTAATAATGGGGCATTTGGATAGCAGTAAAAGGATTAGTCCAAGTCAACATGGATTTATGAAAGGGAAATCATGCTTGACTAATCTTCTGGAATTTCTTGAGGATCTGACAAGTAAAATGGATGAAGGGGTGCCAGTGGATGTAGTGTATCTAGACTTTCAGAAAGCCTTTGAAAAACCCCCAACATACTTACATTTTTGGAAAAATGCTTCTACCTCAACTCTTAAAATGTGGATTATAAGCATGAGACGCTACATCTTGAAGATATGAGCATCGTCTTAGCAGGAAAATCAGAGCAATTTTTGAAGATATGGTCTCCTTTCATTGATTCATTACAAGTATAGTATGGTGCAACACAACTTTGGAATTAAACCGTTTCACGGACAGGGTGATGGGTGTGGTGAGAAATGAAGCAAGTATATCAACACGTTATGGTCCTTTTAAAAAAATATTATTTTGTGTTTTTGTCTTCTTATTCTCTTTTAGGTTTGTACTTATTTACTCTTTGACTACACTATTTGGTAGTTTAGGGGTTTACATATTCACTATTTATTTCACTTTCTCTCTCTCTTGCTCTTTCTCTCTTTTTCTATTTCTTCCTTGTTAATTTAAAAATGGAAGATGCACAATAAATGTATTTTGTCATATGCCGCGGTTTATACTACTGTACACTGCTTCTAATAAAAATGTAAATAAGAAAGAAAAAAAAGAAAAAAAAGAAAGCCTTTGATAAGGTCCCGCACGGGAGACTGGTGACTAAAATTAGAGCACATGGTATTGGGGGTAGGGTGTTGACATGGATAGAAAATTGGTTGGCAGACAGGAAGCAAAGAGTAGGAGTGAACGGGTCCTTTTCACAATGGCAGGCAGTGGCGAGTGGAGTGCCGCAAGGCTCGGTGTTGGGGCCACAACTGTTTACCATATATATTAATGATTTGGAAGAGGGAATTAGGAGCAACACTACCAAGTTTGCGGATGACACAAAGCTGGGTGGCAGTGTGAACTGTGAAGAGGATGTTTGGAGGTTGCAGGGTGACCTGGACAGGCTGAGTGAGTGGGCAGATGCGTGGCAGATGCAGTATAATATAGATAAATGTGAGGTTATCCACTTTGGCGGCAAAAACAAGGGGGCAGATTATTATCTCAATGGTGTTAGGTTAGGTAAGGGAGAGGTGTAGCGAGACCTGGGCGTCCTTGTACACCAGTCACTGAAAGTTGGCGTGCAGGTACAGCAGGCAGTGAAGAAAGCTAATGGAATGTTGGCCTTCATAACAAGAGGATTTCAGTATAGGAGTTAAGAGGTTCTTCTGCAGATGTATAGGGCTCTGGTGAGACCACATCTGGAGTATTTTGTACAGTTTTGGTCTCCTAATTTGAGGAAGGACATCCTTGTGATTGAGGCATTGCAGCGTAGGTTCACGAGATTAATCCCTGGGATGGCAGGACTGTCATTTGAGGAAAGATTAAAAAGACTAGGCTTGTATTCACTGGAGTTTAGGAGGATGAGGGGATCTTATAGAAACATATAACATTATAAAAGGACTGGACAAGCTAGATGCAGGACAACTGTTCCCAATATTGGGCGAGTCCAGAACCAGGGGCCACAGTCTTATAATAAAGGGGAAGCCATTTAAGACTGAGGTGAGAAAAACCTTTTTCAACCAGAGAGTTGTGAATTTATGGAATTCCCTGCCACAGAGGGCAGTGGAGGCCAAGTCACTGGATGGATTTAAGAGAGAGTTAGATAGTGCTCTAGTGGCTAGTGGAATCAAGAGATATGGGGAGTAGGCAGGCATGGGTTATTGATTGGGGACGATCAGCCATGATCACAATGAATGGCGGTGCTGGCTTGAAGGGCTGAATGGCCTCTTCCTGCACCTATATTCTATGTTTCTTTGTTTCTATGGCACAGTTGGGTAAAAGCAATATTATGAAAGCTAGAGTCAACAGACTTTCAAAGGCCATAAAATGTCAGAAACATTCATGCTGATCAAACAAGGTGGACGGAGGGAAGCTTATTAATTTCACACTGGTAGACGGCTCAAATATCTGAAAGAATTTGAGGAAAAACCGAGTCATCTAAGCTTTTGAATTGGAATCATCTCGTAGGTAAAAGGTGGGGGAATGGAATTGATATACGGCAGCACTGTAAGGAGAGGTGGGAGATTACAAGTTGAATCAGGAGTTAAAATTGGCATGTCGTAAAGGTAATGCTACCGTTGTTATGGGAGATTTCAACATGCATGTAGGCTGGGAAAATCAGGTTGGTACTGGACCCCAAGAAAGGGAGTTTGTGGAGTGCCGCCGTGATGGAATCTTAGAGCAGCTTGTATTGGAGCCTACCTGGGAGAAGGCAATTCTGGATTTGGTGTTATGTAATGAACCGGATTTGATCAGGGAACTTGAGGTTAAGGAGCCATTAGGAGGTAGTGACTATAATATGGTCAAGTTTAATCTACAATTGGAGAGAGAGAGAAGGGTAAATCGGAGGTGTCGATGTTACAGTTGAATAAAGGGGGCTATGGAGCCATGAGGGAGAAGCTGGCCAAATTGACTGGAAAAATACCCTAGAAGGGATGACAGTGGAACAACAATGGCAGGTATATCTGGGAATAATACAGAAGGTGCAGGATCAGAATTCCAAAGGGGGAGAAAGATTCCAAGGGGAATAAGGGGCGACAGTGGCTGACAAGGGACGTCAGTGACAGTATAAAAATAAAAGAAAAGAAGTACAACATAGCATAGATGACCGGGAAGCAAGAGGATTGGGTAATGCCTAAAGAGCAACAGAAGAGAACTAATAAGGCAATACGGGGAGAAAAGATGAGGTACGAAGGTAAGCTAGCCAAGAATATAAAGGAGGATAGTAAAAGCTTCTTTAGGTATGTAAAGAAGAAAAAATTAGTTAAGACCAAAGTTGGACCCTTGAAGACTGAAAAAGGTGAATTTATTATGGGGAACAAGTAAATGGCAGATGAGTTGAACAGGTACTTTGGATCCATCTTCACTAAGGAGGACACAAACAATCTTCCTGATATACTAGTGGCCAGAGGATCTAGGGTGACAGAGGACCTGAAGGAAATCCACATTAGGCAGGAAATGGTGTTGGGTAGACCGATGGGACTGAAGGCTGATAAATCCCCAGGGGCCTGCTGGTCTGCATCCCAGCATACTTAAGGGAGTGGCTCTAGAAATCGTGGATGCATTGGTGATAATTTTCCAGAGTTTTATAGATTCAGGATCAGTTCCTGTGGATATGATGGTAGCTAATGCTATCCCACTTCTTAAGAAAGGTGAGAGAGAGAAAACAGGGAATTAGAGACCAGTTAGCCCGACATCGGTGGTGGAGAAGATGCTGGAGTCAATTATAAAAGTTGAAATAGCGGCACATTTGGATAGCAGTAACAGGATCGGTCCGAGTCAGCATGGATTTACGAAGGGGAAATCATGCTTGACTAATCTTCTGGAATTTTTTGAGGATGTAACCAGGAAAATGGACAAGGGTGAGCCAGTGGATGTAGTGTACCTGGACTTTCAGAAAGCATTTGGTAAGGTCCTACAAAGGAGATTAGTGGGCAAAATTAGGGCACATGGTATTGGGGGTAGAGTGCTGACATGGATAGAAAATTGGTTGGCAGACAGGAAACAAAGAGTATGGATTAACGGGTCCATTTCAGAATGGCAGGCAATGACTAGTGGGGTACCACAAGGCTCGGTGCTGGGACCGCAGCTATTTACAATAAACATCAATGATTTAGATGAAGGGATTCAAAGTAACATTAGCATATTTGCAAATGACACAAAGCTGGGTGGCAGTGTGAACTGTGAGGAGGATGCTATGAGAATGCAGGGTGACTTGGACAGTTTGAGCGAGTGGTCAGGTGCATGGCAGATGTAGTTTAATGTGGATAAATGTGAGGTTATCCACTTTGGTAGCAAAACAGGAAGGCAGATTACTATCTAAATGGTGTCAAGTTGGGAAAAGGGGAAGTACAACAGGATCTGGGGGGTCCTTGTTCATCAGTCAATGAAGGTACGCATGCAAGTACAGCAGGTAGTGAAGCAAGCAAATGGCATGTTGGCCTTTATAACAAGAGGAGTTGAGTATAGATAAGCTTCAAATTTCCGAAAACACAAATCTGATAAGCTTCAAATTTCCTTTGAACTCCTGAAAAATAATCTTCACAAATACCAGGAATCAGTAAAATCTTCAAGAACTAAATATTTTCCACCCTTATCTCCAAAAATGCGCAAAATTCCAAGGTCCTGTTTAGTACCATCACCTCCATCATCTGTCCTGCCACCAGCACAAGCCTAACTGGGTCCCCTGCTAAGTGCGAGGAATTTACCACATTTTTCACCAGCAAGGTAAAGAACATAAGAATGAATATTTCCCCTCCCACCCGTGACCTGGCTCTCTCATTGGTCTGTTCTTCAAAATTGGACTGTTTCCAAACCGTTACTCTACCCTCCCTTGTAAAACTGATCACCACCATGAAACCTACTACCTGTCCCCTCGACACTGTCCTCTCTGCCCTCCTAAAGGATGTCATTACAACAGCTGGTCCCAGCATCCTCGCCATCTTCAACAGTTCTCTGGCCACTAGCACTGTACCTACCTGCTTCAAGCATGCGGTGGTCCAACCACTCCTGAAAAAACCTAACGTCGACCCCACCTTGCCAAGCAACTACAGACCCATTTCTAAAATGCCTTTCCTCTCAAAAGCTCTTGAAAAGGTAATTTTAAGTCAACTTATACCTTACCTTCACCAAAACATTATCTTGGAAACTTTCCAATCAGGTTTCAGGGCTCACCATAGCACAGAGTCTGCCTTGCTGAAGGTACACAATGAACTACTGCTCACCGTTGACTCCAGCGACTGTGCAATTCTGCTCCTTCTTGACCTCAGCGCAGCATTTGATACAGTCGACCACACCATCCTAATTGACCGTCTCTGGTATGGGGTTGGTATTGATGGCACTGCCCTGAGCTGGTTCATCTCCTACCTCAAAGGTAGGAGTTTCTCGACTAACATAGGCAACTCATTCTCCTCCCCAGTTAATCTCTGCTGTGGGGTTCCACAAGGTTCCATCCTTGGCCCCATTCTCTTCTCCCTGTATATGCTCCCCTTAGGCCAAGTCATTGAAAGGCACGGCATTTCCTTCCATTGCTACGCAGACGATACACAACTCTATCTCCCCCTGAAGCCCAAAAACCAATCAAATCTGTTTAGCCTTACCCACTGCCTCGAGGATATAAAGTGTTGGATGGCCCAGAACTTCCTCCAACTAAACGAGAGTAAGTCTGAGGTCATCCTTCTCGGCCCCTCGGACTCAATCAAAATGATAGCAGGCAGCCTTGGAAGCCTTACCCCACTACTCAAACCTCACGTCAAAAACCTTGGCGTGATATTTGACTCAGCACTGAAATTTGACAAACAAGTCAATGCCGTGGTAAAAGCTAGCTTCTTTCAGCTTCGGACGATAGCTAAAATAAATCAATTCCTCCAGTTTGATGACCTCGAAAAGATCATCCACACATTCATCTCCTCCCGCCTAGATTACTGCAACTCCCTTTACACTGCCATCAGCCAATCTTCCCTGCCCCGCCTGCAACTGGTCCAAAATGCCACAGCGAGACTCCTGACGGGCACCCGAAAAAGGGACCACATCACCCCGATCCTGGCCTCTCTCCACTGGCTCCCTGTGCGGTTCCGTATAAACTTCAAGATCCTCCTCCATGTCGACAAAGCCCTCAATGGGCTTGCCCCTACCTACATAAAAAGTCTTCTCACCCACCACTCCACCTCCAGGCCCCTCAGATCGGCCGACTTAGGGTTGCTGAATATCCCACGGTCTAGGCATTAGGTCAGGGGCGACCGCGCCTTTGCGGTTGCAGCCCCTAGACTGTGGAACAGCATCCCCTTTCCCATCAGAACTGCCCCCTCCATCGACTCTTTTAAGTCAAGACTAAAGACTTATCTATACTCCCAAGCCTTTCCTGACGTCCTCTGAGTGAGGGCTACATGTATATATGTATGTAGTTTGTTTTGTTTGTGCTATTCTTATAACAAATGTAAAGCACTTTGGCCAACGAGAGTTGTTTTTTAAATGTGCTATATAAATAAATGTGACTTGACTTGATATGAGCAAAGAGGTCCTTCTGCAGTTGTATAGGGCCCTAGTGAGACCACACCTGGAGTATTGTGTACAATTTTGGTCCCCTAATTTGAGGAAGGACATTCTTGCTATTGAGGGAGTGCAGCGTAGGTTTACAAGGTTAATTCCTGGGATGGCGGGACTGTCATATGCTGAGAGAATGGAGCGGCTGGGCTTGTATACTCTGGAATTTAGAAGGATGAGAGGAGATCTTATTGAAACATGTAAGATTATTAAGGGTTTGGACACGCTAGAGGCAGGAAACATGTTCCCCATGTTGGGGGAGTCCTGAACCAGGGGCCACAGTTTCAGAATAAGGGGTAAGCCATTTAGAACGGAAACGAGGAAACACTTTTTCCTCACAGAGAGTTGTGAGTCTGTGGAATTCTCTGCCTCAGAGGGCGGTGGAGGCCCGTTCTGTGGATACTTTAAAGAGAGAGCTAGATAGGGCTCTTAAAGATAGCATATTCAGGGCATATGAGGAGAAGCCAGGAACGGGGTATTGATAGAGGATGATCAGCCATGATCACATTAAATGGCGGTGCTGGCTCGTAGGGCCGAATGGCCTACTCCTGCACCTATTGTCTATTGTCTGTTGTCTATTGATTTTCCAATACTCCTCTATGTACCTGAAACCAGCTGCTATGGCCTTGCCTCTTCCCATTCATGCCAAGTTCAAAGCACAGGCTCCCCAGTGAGGCAAAACAGTAAAGTATTAAATACAAAAATATCAGTGTCAGCACCCACCTTCGCAGCGTCTGCTGTCTGTGAAGTTACGTTGTTTGCTCAGGTGGAAATATCCTGCCTTACAGGTACAGTAGTAGCTTCCCACTGTGTTGTGACAATCAGTGTTGGGGCCACACACTGTTTGTGCAAAAATTCCAATACATTCATCTTCATCTGGATGGAGGAGGAGAAAAAAGATCCATGCTTTAATAAAAACCAAGAAGGGATGAGTGGTCTATTGCCCATGCCAGCCCTCACACTCCACAGCTGATCATTCCTGGTCCTATCGTGACCTGTCCCTCCATCTCCACCATCCCTTGATTCAATCAACATTCACAATGTCAGCCTGGTGTGTCCTCAACAACTGTGGCTCCACAGTGAGGAACAGGAAGACTCACAACCTTCTGAACAAAGGGACCTTTCCTCAGCCCAGGCCTAAACGGACAAAGCCGCTGCCTCTCTGCTCCTCTGTTACTCCCACATCTACATCAGCAAACTTAGATTCTTTCTGTTTTTTGTGAAGTGTGTTATGTCATTACAAGGAGTCTTGCCTACCCCTGCTTCTCACAATACCCCTCACTCCTCCCCCCACTTACCCCACCTGGCCATCACCACATCCCTCCCAGTGGACCCCCTCCCCCTTCCGTTGTTCCCATCCCCCACTACTCTTCCCATATTGATTCACTCTTCACCTTGCTTTCCTATCAAATTCCAGAATCCGCAGCCTTTTCTTGTTTCCACATCACCTCCTGGTCCCTGTCTCTATTTCCACCCTTCCCATCCTCACTCCATCTACTAATTAACACTTCCTCATCTGTATCCACCTATCACTTGCCACACTTGCCCCAATCCCTTCCCCACTCTTTGCAGTGGCTATCTCCCTTCTATTCTTTCTGCCCACATGAACGTCAGAACCTGTCTATTTTCCACCAGAGATGCTGCCTGACCCACTGACAACTCTCCTTTTTTGTGCAAGATTCCAGCATCTGTGATCTCTCGTGCCTTCTGGACCACCTCATGTTTCACTCTCATTCAAATATTTATCACAAGAGAAATAGAACAATTTTCTTGGTCTTTTCACAATCGAAGGCTTTGGTGCGATCTGAAAGTAAGGGAGGTTAGCTTTGTCCAAGCTTCCATTGCTGAGACACTGACTCTTGAGGCAATGCGATTCCGGAATGAGCAGTCTTCCCTTGATAGGGTTAGAGACACCTGGTGATTGAAGGTAGGGAGACTGGGAATCTTGAGGCAGAGTGAGGTACCCTGACCTTGCCTCAGCTTTCCCCATCTTGGCGTCATGGATACGCGTTGAACCATCCATACCATCCGCCATTCAGGAACTGCAGATGCTGGCTGATCGAAAAAGACACAAAGTGCTGGAGTAACTCAGCAGACCAGGTAGCATCACTGGAGAACAGGTACAGGTGACATTTCGGGTGGTTGTTGTGGGGGGGGGGGGGGTGGAAGAAAGCTGGAAGAGGATTTGGGGCAGGACAAAGTCTGGCAAGTGATATGTAGATACAAGTGGGGAAGGGGCTGATTGACAGATGATAGGACAAAGGCCAGGCATGAAAAGACAAACAATGTGAGATTACGATAGAAAAGGTTGAATGATAAAGCCATAGAAAGGTGTATAGATGGAAGGGGACGGAGGTGGAGAAATAGGTGAGAATCCGGCTTGGCCACAGGGTAGAGACGGGGAATAAAAGGGGGGAGCAAAAGGGAGAGGATTTTTTTCGGATTAGTTACCTCATATTGGAGAACACAATGTTCATGCCATTGGATTGTAAGTTAAAGCCATATACCAGATGCTGTTCCTCCAGTTTGCGCATGGCCTCACTCTGGCAATGGAGGATACCCAGGACAGGTCAGTATGGAAATGGGAAGGAGTTAAAATGGTTAGGAACCAGCAGACAGTGCCCGAGGCCAGGATCAAACTCAGGTTCCTGGCGCTGTGAATCAGCAGCTCTGTCAGTCGTGCCACTGTGCCACTAATAAACTATATCACATGTGCTGATATACGATGTATATCGTTGTATCATGGGTTATCCAGTCAAATCACATACATAGGTACAACAGGTGGTGCAAAAAGAGAAAGAAAACAGAGTGCTGAATATAATGTTACAGCTACAGAGAAAGTGCAGCCAAGAAAAAGTGCAAGAGCTGTAACAAGGTGGAATGTGTTTCAGGCACAAAACTTGCCACACGCATCTCCTTTAAACTTTGCTTCTCTCACCTTAAAGATACGCCCTCCAGTATTTGATATTTCCATCTGCCATTTCTCCTCAGATCCCTGTAGCTGATCTATATCCCACTGTATACTTTGACAGCCTTCCTACAGTCTGTGACTCCTGCAATCGTGGTGTCATCTGCAAATTTACTAAATACCCAATAACATTCACATCCAAGTCATTTATATATATCACAAACAGCATAGGTCCCAGAACAGATCCCTGTGGGACTCCACTTGTCACAGACCTCCAACCTGAATATTGTGTTTCCGCCACAGTCCTCTGTCTTCTATCTGTAAGGCAATTCTGAATCCATATGACCAAGTCACTGTTTATCCCATGCATCATAATGTTCTGAATCAACAAACCATGGGACCTTTATCAAATGCCTTACTAAAATCCATGTAGACAACAACCACTGCTCTACCCTCATTAATCATCTTCATCAACTCCACAAAAGACGACATGAAGTTAGTAAGACACAATCTAGCATGAACAAAGCCACGCTGACTGTCTATCTTACCCATTCTCTTCCAAATGGGTGTAAATCTGTTACTGAGAAATTCTGTCCAATATCTTCCTCGCTGATGTGAGGCTTATTGAGCTAAACTCCCTGGATTCTCTCTACTTCCCTTCTTACACAAAGGAACAACATTAGTGACCCTTCAGTCTTCTGGGATGTCGTCAGTGCTTAGAGAAGATGCAAAGATCTTTGTCAAGGCTCCTGCTCTCTTGTTGCTTTCAATAACCTGGGATAAATCCTATCAGGCCCTGGGTATTCATGCACCTTAATGGTCTTTAAGAGTCCCAACACCTCCTCTTTCTTGATCTCAAACTGCTCTTGCATATTAGTATTCTCCACACTGATCCTCCATGTCTTTGGTGTAAAGAGATGCAATATACTTGTTTATTTACTTGACCCTTGACCAAGTACAAGTTCCCTCCCTTATCCTTGAGTGGCCCAACCTAATCCCTGCTGACCCTTGTTTTTAAATGTAGGTAGAAAATGTAGGGTTTACTTTAATCTGATTTGCCAAAGTCAATTTGTGGCCCCTTTTGGCCCTTCTAATTGCCTGCTTGAGTTCTTTGCTCCTTGATTTACATTCCTTTAAATAATTCCTTTAATTCTGTCTTAAACTTGCATACAGTTGTTCTTTCCTTTTGACCCAATTTACAACCTCTTCAGTCATACTAAGTTCTCTTACTTTGCAATCCTTATCCCTCCTGCTTACTGGAACATGCCGGTCCTGAAATTTAATCAAATGGCCTTTAAATGACTGCCACATGTCAATGTGGACTTACTAACAACTGTTTCCAATATTACCTCCTGAGCTCCCGTCTAATAACAACATAATGTGCAAATCCAATTTAGTACCTTACAGCAAAGTCCAAATTTATCCCAATATAAAACAAACTAAAACATACGGAGTCATGATCAATATCCCCAAAATGCTCTTCCACCGTAACACCAGTCACTTGGCCTGATTGTTTTCCCAACACATGGAAAAGTATGTTTAAGAAGGAACTGCAGATGCTGGAAAATCGAAAGTAGACAAAAATGCCGGAGAAACTCAGCGGGTAAGGCAGCATCTATGGAGCGAAGGAAATAGGCAACGTTTCGGGTCAAAACCCTTCTTCAGACTGATGTGACAGTGGAGGGGGGGGGGAAGAAAGGAAGAGGTGGAGCTAGAGGGCTGAGGGAGAGCTGAGAAGGGGAGGAGAAAGTAAGGACTACCTGAAATTAGAGGAGTCAATGTTCATATCGCTGGGGTGCAAACTGCCCGAGCGAAATATGAGGTGCTGCTCTTCCAATTTATGGTGGTCCTCACTCTGGCCATGGAGGAGGCCCAGGACAGAAAGGTCAGATTCAGAATGGGAGGGGGAGTTTAAGTGCTGAGCCACCGGGAGATCAGGTTGGTGATTGCGAACCTAGCGGAGGTGTTCGGCGAAGCGATCGCGAAATAATGGAAAAGTATGTTCTCTTCTCGGGATGGACTATCCATGTACTGTTTCAAGAAACCATTGTGGATCTAGCTCACAAATTCTGCCCTGTCTAAACTATTGGTACTCAGTAAGTCCCAATCCATATGGGGAAGTTAAAGTCATCTACTGAGATAACCCTGTGAGTTTGACATCTTTCCGTCTTCATATTTGTTCTACTATGTCCTGCTGGCTATTGAGGGACCTAGGGAGCTGGAGTAACTCAGCAAGACAGGCAGTATCTCTGGAGAACATGGATAGGAGACGTTTCAGGTTGGGATCCTATCCATGTTCTCCAGAAATGCTACATTATCCACCGAGTTACTTTAGCATTTTGTCTCATTTTGTTCTTCGTTTGTCCTTTCTTTGAGGCGTGCTGGTTATAACCTCCACCTTACCCATAGTCCTTCTACATGCTGACCTTCTATTCTGATGCCAGCCCCACTGCTTCTCTCATTTAAACCCTCCTGAGTAGCACGTGGATATTGAGTACAAGGATTATAGGTCCCATCCAGTTCAGGTGCAACCTGTCCCTCTCGCAAAGGTGACGTCTGCCCTAAAGAGATCAATATGGTCTAAAAATCTGCCATCTGCCCCCTGAGCCACGCATTCATCTGTCCTATCTGTCCGTTCCTACCCTCACTTACATGTGGCACGGGAGTAATCTGGTGAGTAGGTCCTGCTTTTTAATCTTTTGCCTAACTTCCTATAAACATTCTACAGGACCTCATCCCTTTTCCTACCCATGTCATTTGTGGAAGACATTCACTGTTTCCAGCTGCTTATCCTCCCCCTTGAGAATGATCTGCAGCCACTTAGAGACATCCAGGATCCTGGCACCTGGGAGTCAACACACCATTCTGGAGTCTCGTTTGCTGCCATAAAGAGTTGTTAGTGGGTAGACATTTCAAGAGCATGTGGATGATTTACCACAATTGTTCATTCCTGTGTAAAAATAGCAAACCAATTAATGATAGAATTTTGTACTGTCTTTGCAAAGGAGGATACTAATGATCTCCAAGAAATGTTGAGGAATACAAGGTCCACGTAAAGGGAAGGAACCAAATAAAAGCCGTACTATTGGGGAATTTGGGGTATTGTAGGGATAGCAGACTGATAAATTGCCTGGGCCCGGTATCTGCATCCCGGAGTAATTTAGGAAGTGATCCTTAAAAGAGCAAATGTGTTAATTTCAGGAATAGTTGCAATTGAAAGGAGAAGGTCACAATATTAAAAGGTCAGAAGGTCATATTTAGGGAGCAACTGACATTAGGAACAAGGAGTGGAACTTTTAAGTCAGCAGCCACTTCATGACACATTAAGTTTTGTAGCTGAAAGCAGTTCGCATCCTGGAGTGACTGCTACTAGCGGATGCATGATAAGGAAGGCAGACACTAGAGGAGCGGCCTGTTGGGAGTGACTGTGCTGAAGGTAACTGCGAGGCTTTAGCTCGACAGGGTTTGGTGTGGCGGGTGATGGTGGGATAAGGTGTGGTCAGTGCTTTTTCTTTCTTTCGTAAATCTTCTGTTGTCTAGTACTGTAGAGACGGCAGTTAGGGGAGGAGGAGAGGAGGCATCTTCCTCCTGCAGGATGTGGGAAGTCAGGGAGACTTACAGTGTTCCTGAGGACTACACCTGGGTGAGGTGTGCCCAGCTGCAGGTCCTTACAGGTGGTGTTAGGGCACTGGAGCAGCAGCTGGATGACCAAGGGATCATCTGGGAGACTGAGGAGGTCATAGATAGCACAGTCACAGTTAGGTGGTCATGCCGAGAATATGGGCAGATTGTAGATGGATGATCACCAGGAAAGGGAGCAGGCAGAGAGTGCAGTAATCCCCTGTGGCCATTCCCCTTGACAACAGGTATGCTCTTTTGGATACTATTTAGTAGGGGGATGTCTGGTCAGGGGAGAGCAGCAGCAGTCAGGTCTGTAACATTGGGCGTGGGTCTGAGTCACAGCATGGAAGGGTGAAGACAGGCAGAGCCAAGGTGATAGGGGACTTGAATGGAGAAACAAGGGACTGCATGTGCTGGTTTATGATAAAAGACACAAAGGGCTGCAGTAACTAACTCAATGTGTTAGGCAGCATGTTTCAGTTTGGGATCCTTCATCAGACCTTTCAAACTTCAGGATCTTTCTTCAGATTAAATATTTTAAATGGCCTCTGCAATCAGTGTTCCTGACCTGAAATGTCACCTATTGAAGTTCTCCAGAGATGCTGCCTGACCTGCTGAGTTACTTTATGGCCATGTGTAGTACTGACCAGTTTTGGTCATCCAGCCACAGGAATGATGTCATTAAGTTGGAAAGCAGACAGAGAAGGTTTTCAAGGATATTACCATGACTTTAGGGGGTGAGCTATAGGGAGAGGTTGGGCAGTCTAGGAGTTTATTGCTTGGAGCGTAGGAGGCTGGAGGTTGATCCTCCAGAGATGTAGGAAGTCAGAAAGGATTTAGGTTGACACAGCTGGTCGAGCTGCTGCCTCACGGTGCCAGAGACCGAGGTTCGATCCAGACCTAGGTTCGATCCTGACCTTGGGTGTCATCTGTGTGAAGTTTGCACGTTCTCCCTGTGACTGTGTGGGATTACTTTGGCTTCTCCGGTTTCCTCCCTCATCCCAACGATGTGCAGGTTTGCAGTTGAATTGGCCCTTTGCAAATTCCCCCCAGTGTGTAGGGAGAGGATGAGAAAGTGGGACAAAACAGAACTCATGTGAATGAGTGATCAATGGTCAGCATAGTCTTGGTGGACTAAAGAGCCTGTTTTCATGCTGCATCACTAAACCAAATAGATACAGTGAATGCACAGTCTTTTACCCACAGCAGGGGAATCAAAAACAAGGAGACGTGTTTATGGTAACACAAACCTGAGGGAGGCTTGTTCACTCAAGGATGGTGGGGATATGGAATGAGCTGCCAGAGGAGGTAGTTGAGACAGGTGCTATCAACATTTAAACACACTTCGACAGGTAGATGGATAGGAAAGGTTGAGTAGGATATGAGACAAACGTGGCCAAATGTGAAGAACTTTGATCAGCATGGACAAGTTGGGCCGAAGGGCCTGTTTTCATGCTCTGATAAATGGAGAGGCTGTATTAATTAGGGCCACCTTCTGCCGCCAGCGGTATGAGTAAAATGGCGGCGGTGCGGGCACATCGCGACGCCCCGTGTCTCCCAAGAATCCGAGAAATTGAAGAAATTGCGACAATTCCCCTACCTGTCTCAAGGCTGCTCACACGGAGCAGTCTTGCATCCGTTTTGTACAGCCGACAGGAACTTCTGGACTTCGGTTCAACAACTTTCTGCTCGATCTCCGTCTCGCTCCTGAGCTAGTCAGAGCAGCGGAGCCGCGGGGCGGCAGAACACCAGCGCGCACCAAGCCAGCTCGGCCGACCGGAAGCACCAACAGAGGGCGCCGTGAACGAAAGAACCGCCGGGGATGCAGAGGTGGGTTAAAGGCCAGGTTAGAGCTCGCCCCACACAGGCTAGCGATTCCTAGCCTTTTCCTCGCCAACGTGCGCTCACTGGCAAACAAAATGGACGAACTCCGGCTAAGGATCACCTCCCACAACTGGATCAAAGACTGCAGCATCTTGATCCACACTGAAACTTGGCTCAACACCGACGTTCCTGACAGCGCCATCCAGCTAACGGGGTGGCATTTACTCCGAGCGGACAGGACAATAGACTCCGGTAAGACCAGAGGTGGGGGTCTGTGTATTTATGTAAACAAAGCATGGTGCACGGACACCACCATCATCGAGAGTCACTGCTCAGCTAACCTAGAGTTCCTCTTGGTTAGATGCAGACCGTTCTATCTGCCCAGAGAATTTACCTCCACTGTTGTGACTGCAGCCTATATTCCTCCTGATGCTAATGCCTAGCTTGCAATGAAAGATCTGGTAACTGCCATTAGCAAACAACAGACTCACAACCCCGAGGCAGCCTTCATTGTTGCGGGTGACTTCAATCACTCCAACCTGAAGACTGTACTCCCCAAATTCCACCAACATGTCTCCTTCGCCACTAGAGAAGACAAGACACTGGACAAAGTCTACACCAACATGGCTGAAGCTTACAAAGCCGTCCCCCTCCCCCACCTTGGACAGTCTGATCACCTCTCATTGTTCCTGCTCCCAAAGTACTCCCCACTCATCAGACGGGTTAAACCCACTGTGAGCACAGTTAAAGTCTGGTCAGAGGAGGCGGACTCCACACTTTAGCAGTGTTTTGGAAACACTGACTGGAAGGCGTTTGCAGCCCAGGCCACCCTTGACTCCCACACGGACATTGACTCCTATACATCCTCTGTTCTGGACTTTATAAACTCCACCATCAACAGTGTCGCCTCCCTCAAACGGGTGACCATATTCCCGAATCAGAAGCCATGGATGACAGCGAGGTCAGGCTACTGCTGAAAGCACGGGACACCGCTTTCAGGTCAGGCGATGCCCGAGCCTACAGTTCATCCAGGGCTAACCTGAAGAGGGGCATAAAGAAGGCCAAGCACTGCCATAAGCTCAGGATTGAGGAGCACTTCAACAACAACTCTGACCCCCGACGCATGTGGCAAGGCATCCAGGCCATCACGGACTTTAGACCCACCAACACCACCCCCACATCCAGCAACGCCTCCTTCCTTGAGGAGCTTAACCACTTCTATGGCCGCTTCGATAGGGACAATCTAGAGATGGCCATCAAGGCGGTGCTCCCTGCCGATCACCAGCCCCTCACACTCACCCCCTACGACGTGTACGTGGCACTGAGTAGGACTAATGCACGTAAGGCTGCTGGCCCAGACGGCATCCCCGGGCGCGTCCTCAGGGCCTGTGCTGCGCAGCTGACAGACGTCTGGACTGACATCTTCAACCTGTCACTTGCCCAAGCAGTTGTGCCCACATGCCTTAAATCCACCTCCATCGTGCCGGTGCCAAAACACTCCACTGCGGCAAGCCTCAACGACTTCCGCCCAGTTGCACTTACTCCCGTCATCACCAAGTGCTTCGAGAGGCTGGTCCTAGCACACCTCAAAGGCTGCCTACCCCCCACATTGGATCCCTATCAGTTTGCCTACCGCAAGAACAGGAGTACGGAGGATGCCATCTCAACGGCACTTCACTCCGCCCTCTCCCGCCTCGACAACAGAGACACTTACGTAAGAATGCTGTTCATCGATTACAGCTCAGCATTCAACACCATCATACCCTCTAAACTGATCACCAACTCGGTGACCTGGGCATCGACCCCTCCCTCTGCAACTGGATACTGGACTTTCTAACCAACAGACCCCAGTCTGTTAGGTTAGACAAGCACACCTCTTCAACCCTCACCCTGGCGTTCCACAGGGCTGTGTGCTGAGCCCCCTCCTCTACTCCCACTTCACCTATGACTGCACACCTGTACATGGTACTAACACCATCATCAAGTATGCAGATGATACAACGGTGATTGGCCTCATCAGCAACAATGATGAGTCGGCCTATAGGGAGGAGGTCCAGCTCCTAGCAGCATGGTGCGCTGACAACAACCTGGCCCTTAACTCCACGAAGACCAAAGAGCTCATTGTAGACTTCAGGAAGTCTAGGGGCGGCACGCACACCCCCATCCACATTAACGGGACGGAGGTGGAACGTGTTTCCAGCTTCAGGTTCCTGGGGGTCAACATCTCCAATGACCTCTCTTGCACCCACAATACCTCAACTCTGGTCAAGAAGGCTCACCAGCGTCTCTTCTTCCTGAGGAGACTAAAGAAGGTCCATCTGTCTCCTCAGATTCTGGTGAACTTCTACCGCTGCACCATCGAGACCATCCTTACCAACTGTATCACAGTATGGTATGGCAACTGCTCTGTCTCTGACCGGAAAGCACTGCAGAGGATGGTGAAAATTGCCCAACGCATCACCGGTTCCTCACTCCCCTCCATTGAGTCTGTCCAAAGCAAGCGTTGTCTGCGAAGGGCACTCAGCATCGCCAAGGACTGCTCTCACCCCAACCACAGACTGTTTACCCTCCTACCATCCGGGAGGCACTACAGGTCTCTCCGTTGTCGGACCAGCAGGTCCAGGAACAGCTTCTTCCCTGCGGCTGTTACACTACTCAACACTGTGACCCCGGTGACTGCCCCCTCCCCACGGACACTCCTCCCACCAGGATTTATTAGATGTATTTATTGCTCATATTTATGTCGCTCTTCTAGGGAGATGCTAACTGCATTTCGTTGTCTCTGTACTGTACACTGCACAATGACAATAAAGTTGAATCTGAATCTGAATCTTCATTAGAATTTAGGAGAAAAAAAAAGAAAAAAAAATTGAGGTCAGGTAAGGGGGGGGATGATAGTTGAAGAGTTGGTATGTCCCATTTACGTAATGCTCATAAAAATATTTGTTTCTCTCTTTTTCCTCTTTCTCTCTCTCTTTCTTTCCTAGGGTCTATTTCTTAACTCTTTTTCTTTTGTTTTTAATTTTGCTCTTATAGGGTCTTCGTCCTTTTTTGTTGTCACATTTCCTACACTTTCACTTTTTCCTTCACTTTCTTCTTTCTTTCAATCTTTTCCTTTTCTAGTGTAAAAAATAAATGGAGTACATTAATTGTAAGAAGATATAAATGACGAGTACTAATGTATGTGGTTGTAATGTAATGTACTTCTAATAAATAAAAATTAAAAAAAAAAAAAAAAAATTAGGAGAATGAGAGGGATGTCATAGACTCTACTGAACACCAATAGAACTGGATGCAAGAAGGTGTTCCTGATGGTCAGGGACTCTTGGGCCAGAGGTCACAGGCTAAAGGTCAGTGGTCAGCCAGTTAAGAAGGGGGCTGACAGGAAATGTCTTCTCCCAGAGAATGGTGATTCTGTGAAATTCTCCACCACTGAAATGTGTTGAAGCCAAATCATTAAATATATGTAAGTGGTTGGATATTTCTGGGGTTAAAGGAAACAAGGGCTGTGGGTAAAGCTGCAACTGGACACAGAGTGTGGGTGATCAGTCGTGACCATTCTGAACAGGTTCGATGGGCCAAATGGCCTGCTCCTGCTACACATTCTGTTGCTGTGATATCCAGAAGCCCACCTGCCCTGGTCCAGTCTGTAAGTGTGGATGTTGGGACACAACAGCCTGCCCATTCACCTTCAACTCCAAGGGATCCTTTACTTGTGAATAGTCCAAGAACATGTGTTGCTTATTTCTTTAGCCAAGCCCTGGCTGACAGGTAGTGATACAAAGGATAGAATAGAACGATAGAATGAACGTTCTCAAGTGAAATTGTATTCTGACTCACCAATACACGTCCTATTGGTTGCTTTCACGTATCCTTCTGTACAGTCTTTGGTTGGAACTAGAAACGTCAGATGGCTTTTGTAAATCACTGCAAAAACAACCAGAACAGGGTCAGATATTGGAAGAATCCATGTCCATACATTATTCCGTTCCCACAGAGCTGCAAAGAAGGAGAATGATTATGGTTAATGCTTTGCCAATTGACAACATTAACAGAAAAGTTCAGCAGCTCCTCAAATATGTGATGAAGAAAACTGCTGAGAGCTGTTAAAGTTAGTCATACACCAGTTAGAGTTAGTCATACAGCAGAGAAACGGGCCCTTGAGTCCGTGCAACAATCAACCGCCCACCTCCATTAATCCTACATTTTATATACACTCCTCTGCCACTTGATCCTCGACTTTCTGACCCAGAGCACGATCAGTAGGGAGAGGTAAAAACACATCCTCCACAATAACTCTCAACACAGTTGTCCCACTGGATCCCTTCTCAGTCCCTGCTATACTCCCAAAACACTCATGACTGTGTGGACAAATTCAGCTCAAACTCAAGAGTCAAGAGTGTTTTATTGTCACATGTCCCAATCACAAAAATGATTAAGAAGGAAGTGCAGATGCTGGAAAAATCGAAGGTAAATAAAAATGCTGGAGAAACTCAGCGGGTGAGGCAACATTCATGGAGCGAAGGAATAGGTGACGTTTCGGGTCAAGACCCTTCTTCAGACATGTGTAGGTGTGGTGGGGGTGGGAAGAAGAAAGGAAGAGGCAGAGACAGTGGGCTGTGGGAGAGCTGGGAACAGGAGGGGAAAGAGGGAGAAAGCAAGGACTACCTGAAATTGGAGAAGTCAATGTTGATACCGCTGGGGTGTAAACTACCCAAGCGAAATATGAGGTGCTGCTCCTCCAATTTACGGTGGGACTCACTGTGGCCATGGAGGAGACCCAGGACAGAAAGGTCGGATTCGGAATGGGAGCGGGAGTTGAAGTGCTGAGCCACTGGGAGATCAGGTTGGTTATTGCGAACTGAGCGAAGGTGTTGAGCGAAGCGATCACCAAGCCTGCGCTTGGTCTCACCGATGTAGAGCAGCTGACAACTAGAGCAGCGGATGCAATAGATGAGGTTGGAGGAGGTGCAGGTGAACCTCTGCAGCACCTGGAAAGACTGCTTAGGTCCTTGGATGGAGCCAAGTGGGGAGGTAAAGCGACAATTGTAGCATTTCCTGCGGTTACAAGGGAAAGTACCAGGGGAGGGGGTGGTTTGGGTGGGAAAGGACGAATTGACCAGGGAGTTATGGAGGAAGTGGTATCTGTGGAAAGCCGAAAGGGGAGGAGATAGGAAGATGTGGCCAGTGATGGGATCTTGTTGGAGGTGGCGAAAATGTTGGAGGATTATCTGTTGTATGTGACGCCTGGTAGGGTGGAATGTGAGGACAAGGGGGAATGTGAGGACAAGAATATGTAAACATAGCACTGTTAACAATATAACCAATGAATTGGAAATTTCAGTATATATACTGTATATATATATACACTGAAATTGGAAATTTCAGTACATAGAAACATAGAAACATAGAAATTAGGTGCAGGAGTAGGCCATTCGGCCCTTCGAGCCTGCACCGCCATTCAATATGATCATGGCTGATCATCCAACTCAGTATCCCGTACCTGCCTTCTCTCCATACCCTCTGATCCCTTTAGCCACAAGGGCCACATCTAGCTCCCTCTTAAATATAGCCAATGAACTGGCCTCGACTACCCTCTGTAGCAGAGAGTTCCAGAGATTCACCACTCTCTGTGTGAAAAAAGTTCTTCTCATCTCGGTTTTAAAGGATTTCCCCCTTATCCTTAAGCTGTGACCCCTTGTCCTGGACTTCCCCAACATCGGGAGCAATCTTCCTGCATCTAGCCTGTCCAACCCCTTAAGAATTTTGTAAGTTTCTATGATCCCCTCTCAATCTCCTAAATTCTAGAGAGTATAAACCAAGTCTATCCAGTCTTTCTTCATAAGACAGTCCTGACATCCCAGGAATCAGTCTGGTGAACCTTCTCTGCACTCCCTCTATGGCAATAATGTCCTTCCTCAGATTTGGAGACCAAAACTGTACGCAATACTCCAGGTGTGGTCTCACCAAGACCCTGTACAACTGCAGTAGAACCTCCCTGCTCCTATACTCAAATCCTTTTGCTATGAAAGCTAACATACCATTCGCTTTCTTCACTGCCTGCTGCACCTGCATGCCTACTTTCAATGACTGGTGTACCATGACACCCAGGTCTCGCTGCATCTCCCCTTTTCCAAGTCGGCCACCATTTAGAAAATAGTCTGCTTTACTGTTTTTGCCACCAAAATGGATAACCTCACATTTATCCACATTATACTGCATCTGCCACACATTTGCCCACTCACCCAGCCTATCCTAGTCACCTTGCAGTCTCCTAGCATCCTCCTCACAGCTAACACTGCCCCCCAGCTTAGTGTCATCCGCAAACTTGGAGATATTGCCTTCAATTCCCTCATCCAGGTCACTAATATATATTGTAAATAGCTGGGGTCCCAGCACTGAGCCTTGCGGTACCCCACTAGTCACTGCCTGCCATTGTGAAAAGGACCCGTTTACTCCTACTCTTTGCTTCCTGTTTGCCAGCCAGTTCTCTATCCACATCAATACTGAACCCCCAATGCCATGTGCTTCAAGTTTGTATACTAATCTCTTATGTGGGACCTTGTCGAAAGCCTTCTGGAAGTCCAGATACACCACATCCACTGGTTCTCCCCTATCCACGCTACTAGTTACATCCTCGAAAAATTCTATAAGATTCGTCAGACATGATTTACCTTTCGTAAATCCATGCTGACTTTGTCCAATGATTTCACCACTTTCCAAATGTGCTGCTATCCCATCTTTAATAACTGACTCTAGCAGTTTCCCCACTACCGATGTTAGACTAACTGGTCTGTAATTCCCCGTTTTCTCTCTCCCTCCCTTCTTAAAAAGTGGGTTACGTTTGCTACCCGCCAATCCTCAGGAACTACTCCAGAATCTAAAGAATTTTGAAAGATTATTACTAATGCATCCACTATTTCTGGAGCTACTTCCTTAAGTACTCTGGGATGCAGCCTATCTGGCCCTGGGGATTTATCGGCCTTTAATCCATTCAATTTACCCAAAACCACTTCCCGACTAACCTGGATTTCACTCAATTCCTCCAACTCCTTTGACCCGCGGTCCCCTGCTATTTCCGGCAGATTATTTATGTCTTCCTTAGTGAAGACGGAACCAAAGTAGTTATTCAATTGGTCCGCCATATCCTTGTTCCCCATGATCAACTCACCTGTTTCTGACTGCAAGGAACCTACATTTGTTTTAACTAATCTTTCTTTTTACATATTTATAAAAACTTTTGCAGTCAGTTTTTATGTTCCCTGCCAGTTTTCTTTCATAATCTATTTTTCCTTTCCTAATTAAGCCCTTTGTCCTCCTCTGCTGGTCTCTGAATTTCTCCCAGTCCTCTGGTATGCTGCTTTTTCTGGCTAATTTGTACGCATCATCTTTCGCTTTGATACCATCCCTGATTTCCCTTGTTATCCACGGATGCACTACCTTCCCTGATTTATTCTTTTCCCAAACTGGGATGAACAATTTTTGTAGTTCATCCATGCAGTCTTTAAATGTCTTCCATTGCATGTCCACCGTCAACCCTTTTAGAATTAATTGCCAGTCAATCATGGCCAATTCATGTCTCATACCCTCAAAGTTACCTTTCTTTAAGTTCAGAACCATTGTTTCTGAATTAACAATGTCACTCTCCATCCTAATGAAGAACTCAACCATATTATGGTCACTCTTGCCCAAGGGGGCACGTACAACAAGACTGCTAACTAACCCTTCCTCATTACTCAATACCCAGTCTAAAATAGCCTGCTCTCTCGTTGGTTCCTCTACATGTTGATTTAGATAACTATCCCGCATACATTCCAAGAAATCCTCTTCCTCAGCACCCCTGCCAATTTGATTCACCCAATCTATATGTAGATTGAAGTCACCCATTATAACTGTTTTGCCTTTGTCGCATGCATTTCTAATTTCCTGTTTGATGCCATCCCCAACTTCACTACTACTGCTAGGTGGCCTGTACACAACACCCACCAGCGTTTTCTGCCCCTTAGTGTTTCGCAGCTCTACCCATACCGATTCCACATCCTCCAAGCTAATGTCCTTCCTTTCCACTGAGTTAATCTCCTCTCTAACCAGCAACGCTACCCCACCTCCTTTTCCTTTCTCTCTGTCCCTCCTGAATATTGAATATCCCTGGATGTTCAGCTCCCAGCCTTGGTCACCCTGGAGCCATGTCTCCGTGATCCCAACTATATCATAGTCATTAATAGCTATATATTCATTGATTATATAGTCAACAGAGTGCTATGTTTACATATTCTGTTGTGCCGCTGCAAGTAAGAATCTCTTTTTTAAATCTTTGTTCGAGGTGTACCGTGGCCCTATCCCCGAACTCTACCTCCGCTACATCGACGACACACACACACACACATATATATACATATACATATACATATACATATACATATACATATACATATACATATACATACATATATATATTAGTATATACACACAAACAAAGGAACAAACAATAATAGTGCAAAAAGACAAAACTAATGTCCCCAAGTCTATGTAGAGCAATGTTACAAAATTTTGAGATTTAAAAAATCTAGTCTGCAATTTATCCCATCAGATAAAGCATAAAAAGAAGTTTAATTTGACACCTAATTCACTTTCATATCTTCTGTATTAAAAAAGTTATGGCCATTTTCATACTCGGAAATTAGCATCGTGTTCCATATTGCTTTTCCATTGACTTAACACAAAAGCTGTGATCAAGGACAGTCAAAAGCCCATAACCTTCTTAAAAATTAAGAGAACTGAATGAAATGTTCAGTTATTATAGATTGAAGCATTCTGAAACAAATATGAAACAATCTTACTTGGATGACCTGAAATTAAAGCATATAATTAGTTAGTTACCCAATTGTAGCTAATTACAAAATTTGATTACTAGACCTAAATATCTATCCATTTAAGAAAAAGTTAACATTTTTAAAAAGCCTAAGTGTCCAAATAACATTCACACAAGTATTCACAATATAACATTATTTTTAAATCTCATTGTCATTAATTTATAGGCCAAATGGAAGGAATTTAGTGTTTAATTCCTGTAAATTAATGGGCATTTAAATCATCTTGCGAGTGGGATTTTGTGGAATGCGCTGGTTTGGAACGTTGCAGTTGCAGTGAATTAAACCCCAATATCGGCAGGAAAAATACTGCTGGTTGGTATATTTACATAATCACATTTTCGCAACTTGAAATTTTTATTAAAGGCATCCTAAGAAGCAAGTTTATATGAAAAAATAAACGGCGTACCTTGCCTTGTCCCGTGCGTGAAATCCGTCCCATTGTCGGCATTGACGGCATTTGAAGATGATTTTAATTGTACTCCAACAATTTAATTATCCAGCGCTAATTTTAATAATCTTAATAAAATGGCAGTCGAAGCGATTTTTCTTTAGCGGCTAATTTACCTGACAGACATCGATTTGAATAGGCTGCCGAAATATCGCATTTTAAACCCGCCCCCTCTCAAAGGCGCCAAAATCGTGCACATGGGCAGTGACAGAACTGCAGCGCCACTGAAGGTAAGTATTGTAAAATATCTACTTCTTGCATATGTCACTGAGCTGGCATTTGGGTATAGTAGGTAAGCAATTAAGAAGGCTAATGTCTGTTGGCTTTTATTGCATGTGCATTTAAGTAGCAGAATAGAAAGAGGATAGGTAAAAGGATAGGAAAGGTTTAGAGGGATATGAGCCAAACGTGGGAAAATAGGACTAGCTTAGATGGGGCACCTTGGTCGTCATGGACGAGTTGAGCTGAAGGGCCTGTTTATGTGCTGAGTGACTCTATAAATAGAAAAAGCACCCTGCCCCAAACCATTGCCTGTCCATCCCCCCACAGATGCTGCAATGACCTGTTCAGTTACTCCAAAAAAGTGTTTTGTTAAAGTTGCAGCATCTGCAGTTTTTTGTGTCTGGAACTTTTTCTTCCCAGCTGTTATCAAGAAACTAAAATGGTTATAACTGGTGAGCGGTCCTGAGATACTATTTGTCTCATTGAACCTCTGATTATCATTAATCGGACTTTATCATGCACTAAAACTTTATTTCCTTTATCATGTATCTGAACATGTGATAATAAACTAAACTCTACCCACCAGGTGGCAGTATACTCCATCAGCTGGAGGCTCAGATGGTGAAGCTTCCTCGTGCATTGAGAGCTCAAACTTGCTGCCATGTAACCAGTACCTTAGCAATGACACCTCATTGGGAGCATTGCAGATACATGTGGTTCTGTGCAGAACAAAATAACAGGAGTCCACTAACCATCAAACACTAATCCAATATTAGACATGGACATATTAATCCCTTTTATTTTAATTCTCCCCATATTCTCACCAACTCCCCCCAGATTCTATCATTCACCAATCACTCAGGATAATGTACAGAGGGCCATTAACTTACAAATCCACACATCTTTGGGATGCAGGAAGAAATCCGAGCTTCCAGTTTGGGTTTTGTGAAGTCTTTACCCGAGGGCAGCAAAATGGTGCGGTTGGTAGAGTTGCTGTGTCACAATGACGTCAGGTGCTGCCTGTGTGTAGTTTGCATGTTCTTCATATTACTGCGTAGATTTCCTTCATTATCCCAATGACGTGCAGGTTTGTAGGTTATTTGGCCTCAGTAAATTAACTCTTAATGTGTGGAGAGTGAATGTGAAAGTGCAATAACATAGAACCAGTGTGAACAGATGATCAGTGTGGACTCAGTGGGCCAAAGGGCCTGTCTCCATGCTGTATCTTTCAATCAACTATCACTTACTCTAGATCTCATCACCGTCTTGGTCCAAACAGGAATCCGGGAGCTGAATTCCAGAGTGAAGTTCTTAAATCCAACTTCCTCACCCATTCTCAAAGCTCCTCATGCTGATTGGATTTGAGGAACGTTTAAACCATCAAAAATATAATTTAGGTTCTTGAGATGTAAATAACTGCTCAACATTACATTGGGGATGAATAGACTGAGATGAAGAACAATGATGCTTCCTCCCTGTCACTAATCCAGGTTTGCTTCGGAAGAGAATGTTGTGTGCTTTCCTTCATCTGGACTTGGTTCACACTGATGTGGGTGACATAAAGCTGCCTCTCCAATAGCCCGGCACCAAATCAGTTGTTTAGTGCAACCAGTCATAGTCATAGAGCAGAGAAACAAGCACTTCAGCTCAATTCATCCATGTCGCCCAAGATACTTCATTCAAGCTAGTCCCATTCACCCATGTTTGGCCGATATCCCTTTAAACCGTTCCTATCCATATTCCTGTCCAAGTGTTCCTGTTATTGTATCTGCCACAACTACCTCATCTTGCAGCTCATTTGGAGCCACCACCCTCTGGGTGATGATTAAAAATAATCAGGTGCCTTCTACTCTGATTCACAATCCCAGCAGTAACTGAATGTCTCAGTAAGGGTTTTTAAAGCAGACTTAGATCGGAGCTGTATGAGGAGGTTTCTCTTTATACAGATGGTCACATATGTCTGACTTCTATTGCTTTTACAGAGGAATTCAAGTTCTAGGTGAGTGTGGAGAGACTGGGTACAAAGGATGGGGAATTGTTTTGTGGATACAGATGTTGGATTGCAAAGCTTGTTAAGGGGAGATTCAAAAATGTCTTCAAAAACACAGTTGATAGAATGAAGAGGGGGAAGCTGTTACCTGTGATTGAGGGTTAGTTAGGATTTGTGGCACCAGAGGTGAGATCGGTATTTGGCGTGAAGTTGAATGGGGGTTTGAGGACACAGTTGGTTAAGTTCTCTGAGAATTTGTGTTTAGGTTATGGTTGTGGTTGGCCATTAATTTCCGAAAATATCCCTGTAACACTATCAAGCAAAGGGATCAGATGGAGACCAGACTTGAATGAGAGTAGGACCAGGTTATAGGTCGACATGGTTTGATGCAGGAGATTTCAAATTAATTTCCGTGTAGTGCAGAATAAAAGCCTTATCACCCGACATTGAGAAGATCATGTTGGTTCTTTTAGGTATTAGATCCTGTTTATATTATAATTTTTTTTTAAAGGAGATTAAGGTTCAGAACAAGTCAGACTGATAGGATGTGAATACATTTTTGGCAGATGTCTGTTCGGTTCATGTATTAAGTTCTCAGTCATCTTTAATCCAATCCCAATAATCATTGTTTCCAGCAATAAATATGTCTTTAATTGCACCAATTATTCATAATCATAAGGTCTTAAGGAATCGGCGTAGAGTTAGGCCATTCAGCCCATCAAGTCTACTCGGCCATTCAATCATGGCTAATCGATCTCTCCCTCCTAATTCCTGCCTTCTCCCCAAAACCTCTGACACCCGTACTAATCAAGATTTTAATCAAAATCATATTTACTACCAGAGTTGTCTTTGCACGGAGATTGCTTGATGGAGCAATATTTATGGGACAGAGTAAAGGAAATTCTATTTTGTACCCAGCCCATGTCATATCACCCATACATGCTGAGGGAACTACCCATGATTTGGTAAAGTTAGTAAAGTCCATGATACCTGCATTTCCTGCCACCCTCTTGCGCCTCTGTCCAGTGCCAAAGCCCTAAATCGGGTTTCAAAAAAATGCTGGATTCTCACAGGATGAAGTTCTGGTCAATAATTTGTGTAAGAAAGAACTGCAATGCTGGTTTAACTCAATGGTAGACACAAAATGCTGAAGTAACTCAGTGGGACAGGCAGCATCTCTGGAGAGAAGGAATCGGTGATGTTTCGCATCGAGACCATTCTTCAGACCGATGTCAGGCTGAAGAAGGATCTCGACCTGCAACGTCATTTCAGTTACTCCAGCATTTTGTGTCTACCTTCTGGTCAATAATCATCCTCAACCATGTCTGCTCACACAGATGGTATGCCCACTCCTGCAGTGATGCCTGCTATGGACAAACTGTCTGCTGGATTCCTGCTCTACTAAAGTGACTTAATTGGCTGGAAGAACCTTAGGATATGGTGAGTGTTGAATAACGCATACAGAGTCAAAAACCCTGCAAGTTAGGATGTTATATTACAGTTCTACAAGCTGTTGGTGAGGCTACAATTCTGTTCAGTTTTGGTCACCGTGTTATAGGAAGGATGTTAAACTGGAAAGAGTGCAAAGAAGATTTACAAGGATGTTGCCATGATTCAAGGACGTGAGCAATAGGGAGAGGTTGGGCAGGCTAGGACTTTACTCCTTGATCTGTGCGGTGATCTTGTCGAGGTGTATAAAGTCATGAAGGGAATAGATAGGGTGAATGTATACTTTTACCCAGAGTGCGGGAATGAAGAATTAAAGTTCTTCATTGTTTCATAACTTCATAGACATAGGTTTAAAGTGAGAGGGGAAAGATTTCATAGCAACCTGAGGGGCCCACTTTTGCACACTAAGAATGGTGTTTATGGAATGACCAGCCAAAAGAGGTTGTTGAAACAGTTAATAAAAAAACATTGAAAACATATTTGGACAGCCACATGGATAGGAAGAGTTTAGAGGGATACGGACCAAATGCAGGGAGGTGGGACTAGTGTAGCTGGGGCATCTTGATCGGCATAGGCAAGTTGGGCCGAAGGGCCTGTTTCTGTGGATTATGACGTGATTACCTATTGTGCATGGAAACAAGCCCTTTGGCCCATCATGTGCATCCGACCAAGTTTGTAGACTAGGTTATTCTCATTTGCCTGCACTTGGGCCAAACACATTTAGTTTAGTGATACAGCATGGAAACAGGCCCTTTGGCCAACCGAACCCATGACTTTCATCAATCACCCGCTCACACATGTTCTATGTTTTACCAGTTTCTCATCCACTCGCTACATATTAGGGGCAATTTAAAGCAATTAACCTACAAATCCACACATCTTTGGGATGTAGGGGGACACCAAAGCACCTGCAGGAAACGCACACGGACTGCCTGGTGCCGTGAGGAAGCAACTTTACCAGATGCCCCACTTTAACCTTAAACCCACCATAGCCAAATAGCTGTCCAAATATCCATTAGAAGGAGTCATTGTTTCTGTAACTTCCTCTGGCAGCTCTATCTCGTGGAACACTAATCTTAAAAAAAGACACAAAGTGATGGAGTAATTTAGCAGTGACAAATATGCAGTGCTGTTCCTCCAGTATGCATGTGGCCTCACTCTTGTAATGGAGGAGGCCCTGGATATATTGTAATACTATGTTTCATTTTGGTCACCCTGTTATTGAGAAAGATGCCAGTTGCCTGGAAAAGGTGCAGAGAAGACAGAAATAATTATACCATCGAATGTCAAGTTGAGGAATATCAACCCTACATTGTTGGACTTGGTCAGTGGCTGACAGGTTTGTGGCTTCCGGTTTGGTGAGAGTTCTAGGGGTTGCATACACCGAGGCAAATGGAGAGGATCTGTAATCCTCCTGATCCAGAAGATTGAGGTCGAGGGTATGGGAATGGGAAGAGGAGTTAAAATGGTTAGCAACCGGGAGATCCAGCAGCCTTGGCAGAGCGATCACGTGATAGATGAAACAATCACTGAGTCTACGGGTGGTATCGCCAATATGTGGGCGGTCACATCGGGAACAGAGGAAGTACAAGTAAACCTATCTCACCTGGAAGGTCAGCTGGGGTCTTTGGTTGGAGGTGAGGGAAGAGTCATAGAGACAGGTGTTGCATCTCCTGCAGTTGCAGGGGAAAGGACCTGGTGGTTTGGACAGGAAGGGATGAGTGAACCATGAAGTTGTAGAGGGAGTGGTCTTTCTGGAACGTGAAACGGGGTGGGGATGGGAAGCTGTGACTGGTGGTGGGATCATGCTGGAATTGATGGAAATGTAGAAGACTGGTATGTTGAGAGACTGGTGGGGTGAAAGGCAAGTACCAAGGCAGCTCTATCCTCATTCCACCTCTGAGGGGGACAGCGAGAGCAGAACTACAGGACACAGAGGAGACGCAGGTGAGGGATTCATCTATGACAGCAGGTAGGAAACCACGTTTACAAAATAATGAAGACATCATGGATATGTTAGAATGGTAAGGCTCATCTGTGGAGCAGATGCTGTGGACATGGAGATATTGAGAGTAGGGGATGGCAGGGTGGAAGGAAGTGTAGTCCATATAACCGTGGGTGTCAGTGGGTTTGTGTTAGAGGCCAGTTAATAGTCAACCCCTTGTGAAGTAGACACAGATTAAGAAAGTGGAGAGCAGTGTCGAAGATGGATAAAGTGCATTTGAGGCCAGGGTGGAAGGTAGTGGTCAAGTTAATGAAATCAACAAGTTTTGCATGGCTGCTCTGATGCGGTCAGTAATGTAGCAGAGAAGGAGTTGGGGATTGGAAACTAACCTCATCTATCTGCATGTGATCCCTATCCCTCCATATACATGTGCCTATCTAAAAGCCTCTAACATGCAAGTCTTGTACCTGCCTCCACTACCACCCCTGGTAGCATGCTCCAGATACCCACTACTCTCACTTTTGTTTTACACCAAAAACTTGCCTCGCATGTCTTCTTTAAACATTGCTCCTCTTGCCAATCGTATGTTAAGATCCATGCAAATCCTTCCTTCTATGAAGTAAAAAGTCATGTTTGGCACATTGCCATAATTGCCATTTACCCATTCAAAATGTCAGCTACAAACCAAGGTTACACAGCGTTTCAGACAACCAGTTGGCAGAACTTGTAAGTTCAACATAAGTAAAATAAATCCTGTTCCAAATGAGGTGATGTACTGGCCAGGACAGAATATGGTGGCAATTTTGTATTCAATTTATTGTCATTATCTCATAAGAGACAACGAAAGGAATTTTCCTTGCAGTCATGTAACATAAAAATAAATAATAAATTAATTAATTAATTTTTTAAAAAGAACAAACGCAGAAGCCCATGACACATCACAACCCCACAGCGGCACCAAAGTTAAGGAAGGTACCATAGTCCAGCCAGCCTCCCCGCCGATCTTCCCAGCTGTTCACCCGTGGTCGGGGCCTGGCAGTGAAGGCAGTTGCTGGTTCTGATGTACCTCAAACATGACACAGTGGCGCACAGTTAGAGTTGCTGCCTTACAGCGTCAGAGAACCGGCTCACCACCAGAGAGACTCAAACACTTTCTACCAGAATTCTGCCTGCATTAGAGGGTCTTAGCTGCAAGGAGAGATACTCTGGGTAAAAAACCTGCACCTTCACCCAATCTATTCCCCACAAGATCTCATGCACCTGTGTAACAGCACCCTTCAGCCTCCTGTGCTCCAAGTAAGAAATCCTAGCCTGCCCACCCTCTCCCTATATCTCAGGCTCTCAAGTCCTGGCAACATTGTTGTCAATTTTCTCGGCACTCTTTTCATCTGATAAACATCCATCCAAATATTAGAAAAAATGTTTAATAATAGATTAGACAAATTTGTAGAAAAGAATAAATTAATCACAGAAAGTCAATATGGATTCAGAACAAATAGATCAACATCACTTGCAATACTAGAATTAATTGAAGACATCACAAACGCCATTGATAAGAAATTATATGCAGCTGGGATATTCATTGACATAAAAAAAGCATTTGATACAATTAATCATGATATTTTATTTAAAAAATTGGAGAGGTATGGAATTAGAGGAATAGTACTGGACTGGATTAAAAGCTACTTAAGTAACAGGCAACAGTTTGTAAATCTGGGTAGTCATAATTCTACATGCTTGGACATTGTGTGTGGTGTACCACAGGGGTCAGTGCTGGGCCCAAAATTATTTATCATGTACATAAATGATATTTGTAATGTGTCCAATGTCTTGAGGCTGGTTTTGTTTGCAGATGATACAAATATTTTTTGTTCTGGGGAAAATTTAAAACAGCTATTGGATAAAATAATAAAAGAAATGGGTAAATTGAAAATATGGTTTGATAGGAATAAAATTTCATTAAATCTGAGTAAAACTAAAATAATGTTATTTGGTAATTGTAGAATAAATACACTAGTAAGTATAAAGATAAATGGGGTGGAAGTTGAAAGAGTGCATGAAAATAAATTTCTTGGGGTTATAATTGACGATAAAATAAGCTGGAAATCACATATTAAACATGTAAAATTAAAATTGTCAAAAAGTATCTCTGTATTATACAAAGCCAAGCAAGCTCTGGATTACAAATCACTCCGTATTCTTTATTGTTCATTAATTTTACCCTACTTAAATTATTGTGCAGAAGTCTGGGGTAATAATTATAAAAATTCGATACACTCATTAACCATGATGCAAAAAAGAGCAATTCGTATTATCCATAATGCTAAGTATCTGGGTCATACGAATCCATTATTTTTAGTCAAAATTATTAAAATTAGAAGATTTGGTCACATTCAAAACAGCTCAGATAATGTTTAGGGCCAAAAATTAAAATTTACCTGGAAACATTCAAAAATTATTTAACGACCGTGTGGGGGGGTTACAATTTAAGACGAATATTTAACTTTAAGAAACAAAAAGTCCGTATGACTAGAAAAACCTTTTGTATTTCGGTTTGTGGAGTAGGAGTGTGGAATAAATTGAACGGGGAATTGAAGCAATGCACAAACATGAATCATTTTAAAATGATATATAAAAAAATAATTCTCAAGGGGTACAGGGATGGAGGGGATGGTTGACAAGTGGGGGTTGATGTTTATCTTGCTTTACTATTGTTTACTTATGTTTGGGTACTTCAGATATGAAGTTTGTATGTACATAATAGTTGTATGTATATATATGTCTGTAGGTATTATGGGAAATTGCCTAGGGTAGTATTATTATTAGTAATGAATTGATTTTTAAATATGATAGAAGTGTTGGGGAAAAGGGGTGAGATTTAATAAGTTATTCTTCTTCTCACTCCTTTTCGAGCTTGTACAGACACAGAGTTGGACATTGGAACTTTGATTTTGTTCTTCTCATTGCTTTGTAAATATTGATTGTAATGTCCAATTGTTTGATAATTTCGATTTTGTTAATATTAATGTCTTTAATGTCTTTACTTGTTCGGAATAAATAAATAAATAAATAAATAAAATAAAAAATATAGCAAAGTGAACAAAACGGAACACAATACTCCAAATGCAATCTCACCAACATCATGTACAACTGTACCACAACATCCCAACTTCTATATTCAATATCCTGACCGATGAACGTCAATATACTGAAAGCCTTCTTAACCACCGTGTGGTCACCCATTATGTGTGATGCCACTGATAATGATCTAGGTCCCTGCACTCCATATCATTCTGCTCTGCAACACTCCCAGGGCTCTGCCATTCACTATGAAGGCCCTGCCCTGGTTTAACTTCCCAAAATGCAAGACCTCAGACTTATCTGCATTAAACTCCATTAACCTCAGCCCACTTGTTCAACTGATCATGATCCTGTTGTAATTTCTGATAACCTCTATGTTCTATGTTTTTGCTGCACTTGCCAGGGGATTTCTACGACCTCCCCTTCTATGCTCGATTCTTCACGATGGTTTAGTTTAATTTAGTTTAGAGATACAGCGTGGAAACAGGCCCTTCGGCCCACCGGGTCCGCACTGACCAGCGATCCCCACGCATTAAAACTATCCTACACACACTAGGGACAATTTACACTTATACCAAGCCAAATAACCTACAAACCTGTACGTGTTTGGAATGTGGGAGGAAACCAAAGATCTCAGAGAAAATCCACGAGGTCACGGGGAGAATGTACAAAGTCTGTACAGACAGCACCCATAGTCAGGATCGAACCCGGGTCACCGGCGCTGTATGGCAGCAACTCTACCGCTGCGCCACTGTGCCACCGTGGTTATAAATATTGAGAATAACTGATAAGTCATTGTACATTGTTGATGCCACAGCTAATGTATCTGTAAAGCTGCAGCAAGTAAGAATTTCATTGTTCCGGTTCACATCCGTTCCATTTGACAATTAAACACTCTTAAGTAGAAACAATTAGTTTGTACAAAACACAAAATGCTGGAAGAACTCAGTGGGTCAGGAAACACCTTTGATGAGAATGGACAGACAACATTTCAGGCTGGGTCACTTCTTCAGACTGTGTGTAGTAGTGGGGAGAAAGCAAGAAAGGTCAAGGTGGGTGGGAAAGGGTTAACAGAAGTGAGAACAAACAAGCTGTGGAAAGTAGCTGAAGAAAAGCAGATTCACACAAGCTGAAGCAGAAACAGAGGAGGGGGGAGGGTGTAAATAGGGGAACTGGAGCTATGACCTCTGGGGCCCCGGGAAGGGAGGGAGGGAGGGGAAGGATGAGGTTGAGGGAAGGGAGCGTGGGAAAGGAGAGAAGGTTGGTGTTGAGAGGAGGTAGGTAAGGGGGAGGAGAGAATGGGTTTGTTGAGAGAGGGGGAGAAGCAGGAGAGGACAGAGAAGGCTGGTGTTGAGAGGGGTATGGGGAGAGGAGGGGATTGGTGTTGGAGGAGGAAGGTGAGGAAGGTGAGGAAGTTAGTGTTGAGAGGAGGGTCAGGAGAGGGGGTGGGTGTTCAGTGGGAGAGAGGGGAAGTGAGGGGGGTCACTATTGTGAGGAGGGGTGAGGGAGAGGAAGAGGTGACCGGCAGGGAATGCTTGAAAGCCGCCTTTTCCACAAATGTATTGCTGACTCTCAGTTTGCTGGAGAAATGGTCTCAACTGGGTCAAGCATCAAACTCCATCGGTTTAGGTCACTGTATACGCAAGGTTGCCCTCAGGGATAATATTTGGATCGGCCTGTAATTGCCAACAAGCAGCTTCCTGCAATGGTGATTTTCAAACTGGAGTCTTGGGACTAAATTAAATGTTTTTGTACATTTGGATTTGGCATTGAGTCGCTGGGACAGTCAGCTGATCGAGCTTGGCCAGCCTCTGGAACTCTGAAGGGCCGTGATGGAGATGGAGTAACTTGCACTGTGATATTTGAATGTCATGGAGATTAAGTCAGAGTCTGCATCCAAAATCAGACTGACATCAGTCTCTGTCAGTTATGGAGGGAATCCCGTTGCAGCAACATTTTACTCTTTACCCCACTGCCCCTGATTCCTCACAATCATCCCTGGGTCCTGGCCACTGGGTTCAGCCTGGCCAATGCCAGCAGCCACCTCACTCAACTGACCATTTATTGCACCACAGCCACCAACATGGGTTTCATCAACAAAACTGGAGATGGTCTCCTCACATCTCCAGCATATCGTCAACCTGAGCCTGAGCCTGGAGAGGGTTCCTGTGATGTGGAAGACGTACTGCCCGGACCCTGTATAATAGAGGACATGTCCCAGCTCCTCCAATGACTACAGACCAGTGGCGCTGACCTCACACATCATGAAGTCCCTGGAGAGGCTGGTCCTCAGTCACCTGCGACCCCTGGTTAAACCCTACCTTAACCCCCTGCAGTTCACTTAACAAACAAAGGTGGGGGTGGAGGACGCCATCATCCACCTGGTCCATCATTCCTATGCTCACCTGGATAGGCCAGAAAGCCCTGCGAGAACCATGTTTGTTTACTTCTCTCCTGCTATTAACAACGTCTGGCCTGCACTGCTAGGGAGCAAACTGATGAAGATGAGGCTGGATGCTCCATTGGTGTTCTGGATCACTGACTACCTGACTAGACAACAACAGTATGTCAGGCTGTGGTATGTCAGACATGGTAGTGAGCAACACACGGGCTTCACAGGGGATGGTTCTCGGTCCCTTCCTGTTCACCATCTACAACTCGGACTTCAGATACAATGCAGACTCCTGCCACCTGTTGAAGTTTTCAGATGTCTCTGCAATTGTGGGCTACATCAGTGAGGGAAGGGAAGCTGAATACAGAGGTATAGTCAACGACTTTGTTGAGTGGTGTGGGCGGCATCACCTGCAGCTGAACACCAACAAGACTAAGGAGTTAGTGGTGGACCTCAGAAAGAGAGGAACACCCGTCCCCTGTCTCCATCATGGGTGTGGATTTGCAGTTTATCTAGGAGTACAAGTACCTTGGAGTGTACCTGGCAGTAAACTGGACTGGTCCAGGAACGCTGAAGCACTGTATAAAAAGGGTCAGAGCCATCTGTTCTTTCTGAGGAGACTCCACTCCTTCAACATCTGCAGTAAGATGTTGCAGATGTTCTACCAATCTGTGGTGGCCAGTGCCATCTTCTACGCTGTTGTGTACAGGGGTAGCAGGGCAAAGGCTTTGGATACAAACAGATTTATCAAGCTCATCATGAAGGCAGGCTCCATCCTTGGAGTGGAGTTAGATTCATTGGAGGTCATCTTGGAGGGGAGGATGCTCCTCAAACTGTGGAGCATCTTGGACAATACAGCTCACCCCCTCCATGACACACTGGTCAACCTGAGGAGTGCCTTCAGCAACAGACTGGTTCCTCCAAGATGCAGCACAAAACCCCACAGGAGATCCTTCTTCCCTGTGGCTATCAAACTATACAACTCCTCGCCCTTCTGTCATGGGGTAGACTGACTCCAACCCATCCCCCCCCCATCCAATCCCCTCCACCCCATTATTTGGACATCCTCAATCCTGGACTTTCCACTCGTCACTTTAATTTAATGTTTCATGTATTTGTTGTGTTTCAGTACTGTTGGCAGACCAATTCTCCCCCCCCCCCCCCCCCCCGGGATAAATAAAGTTATATCATATCGCATTATCCGGCAACAGTTTACAGCTTTTGTCCTGTGATCTTGGCATATGAGTCCACTCGACAAGGAGCATATCCCACATGGGTAGCTTACAACCCATCGGTATCTTAATTGAATTCTTCAATTCCAAGTAATATCTCCTTACCGTCTCTCTATGTCCTGTGGCCCCTCCCGGCACTGTTGCGTACCCATTTCTCCCATTATCTCTCACCCAACCACTGCAAAAAACTATATTAATATTTGTTATTTGCACTATATTTGTTATTTATGGAACTTTTCTTTTTTTCCCCGTTATATACAATGTTTACATATTCTGTTGTGCTGCAGCAAGTAAGAATTTCATTGTCCCGTCCGGGACATATGAGAATAAAAACACTCTTGACTCTTGACTCTGCTCCTTTCCCCTCCTTTGAAGACTCGTCTCCCATCCCTGACTATCCCATTGCCATTTAATTCCATCTTTCCCCCGCCCATCTCCTCCCCACACAATTCACTCCTGTTTCCTTCTTATCTGACAGGCTTTTTGTTTCCTCTTCATCTCTATCATTTACTGCACTCATCTGCCAAACACCCCACCCCCAGATATATCCACATCACTTGCCAGGCCCCACGCCCATCCATCTTTTCCAACTTTCTCCCCACTACTCCATCAGTTTGAAAGGTCACGATCTAAAATGTCATCTGTCCAATCCCTCCACAGATGCTGCCTGACCCACTGAGTTGCTCCAGCACTTTGACTTCTGTATTTGACACTTTTAGTAACCATGTCCGTGATGACCTGTTGGGATACTAAAGTCAATGAGCAAGACCCACACAAGGGCCGGTCAGTTCCGAGTACGTTAAGTGGACATCATGACTGGTTCTTTATGGAACTCTGACCTTCTGGATTCAGACGCCGTTAACATCTTTACATTGGCACTTCTCACAAAGGGATCCCTGTAAAATCACACCACAGGCCTCTCCTAGAGAATAATTTTCTATTCAATTTTTGGAAGGCACACTGGCTGGGCAAGATCCCCGCATCGAGTGTAAGCCACAGAGTCGCGATTAGTTGGAGTAGGGCGATTATCAGCACATCGTGATTTAGGCAGAAAGAATGTGGTAAGCATGATAACAGATATGGTAAGAATGTTTAGTTTAGAGATACAGCGTGGAAACGGGAGCTGATTTCGTGAGAACTGGGAAATCCATGCATTTGAAAGATCGATTATCATTTAATAATAGAAAAAAAGAAAAGTTTAGTCAAACCGCAGAGCAAAGTATTGGGAACCAGCAGAGAACATGACCCTCTTGCCACCCCCGTCCCCCACGATCACACTGACCATGATGCCGATCTACGCTGATCCCAATTACCTGGATGAAGCCGGTATTCACTTACATCTTTCCTTTCCAAGCACTTGTCCAAACCGATTTAAACATTGTAATTTCCCCTCTCTCATCTTACATCAAAACCTTAAGTTCTATATTCAACAGCCTTGTGGAAAAAGACTGACTCGGGCGTTCTCCGTGGAGGGAAATAGAGAGACAACATTTTGGGTCGGGACCTTTCTCGCACAACATCCTGGTTAACCTTTTCTGCCACTCTCACCATTACTATAACATTATTTTGGAAGTTTAGTTGAGTTTACAGATACAGTATGGAAACAGGCCCCGTGGCCTATTGAGTCATGCCGATCATCAATCAATCACCCTTTCACATTAGTTCTATATTATCCCATTTTCTCATACACCCTACATACGTGCGGCAATTTACAGAGGCTAATTAACAAGTCTTTGGGATGTGGGAGGAAACTGGAATACCTGGAGGAAACTCAACTTATCTTTGCTATAGCAGGGTTTCCAAAACTCAACATAATAAATCAAATGCAATAATCTGTAAATGATTAAATCTATAGACATTTTCGTCAATTGGGATCAAACCTGCTGAAGCCGCTTCCCATGGTCATAGAACATAGAGCATGTCTGCACGATGCATATCCCTGTATTCCCTGCATAACCATGAGCCTATCTAAAAACCTCCTAAACACCACAATTGTATCTGCCTCCACCACCAGCCCTGGCAGCAACGTTCCAGACACCCAACACACTGTTAAACAACTTGTCCCGCGCATCTTCTTTAAACTTCTCTATAAACTGTTGCCCGCTTACCTTAAAGCTATCTACACAAAAAGCTGGAGCAACTCAGCGGGACAGGCAGCATCTCCGGAGAGAAGGATTGGGTGACGTTTCGGGTCGAGACCCTTCTTCAGTTTGGGAAATGTGAGATATAGACTATGATGTAGAGATAAAGAACAATGAATGAAATATATGCAAAAAACTAACGATAATAAAGGAAACAGGCCATTGTTATCTGTTTGTTGGGTGAAAAACGAAAAGCTGGTGCGACTTGGGTGGGGGAAGGATAGAAAGAAAGGAAATGCCAGGGTTACTTGAAGTTAGATAAATCGATATTCATAGCACTGGGCTGTAAACTGCTCAAGAGAAATATGGGATTTGCGTTTAGCCTCACTCTGACAATGGAGGAGACCTTGGACAGAAAGGTCTGTGTGGGAATGGAAAGGAGAATTAAAGTGTTTAGCAACCGGGAGATCAGACCTTAAAACTGTGCTCTCTCGGCTTTGGCATTTCCACCCTGGGAAAAAGGTTCTGATTGTCTACCCTGTCTATGCCTCTCGTTGTTTGGTACAGCCATAATGATCATGCAGAGTCGGGGAAAGCAAGCCCCTGACTGTCTGAAGAATGGTCTCGACCCAAAACATCCCCCATTCCTTCTCTCCAGAGATGCTGTCTGGCCCGCTAACTCCAGCTTTTTGTGTCTATCTTCGGCGAAAGCAGAGGCGACATTGCGGCTACACAGCAGCGGAACATGTGGGACTCACTCACACCTTCACTAATGGTCTTCGAGTGCAGCGCGCACCTTTTCAAACTAATATTTTTTAAGAAGTTCCACCCACACACTGCCTGAGGACACAACATGTACCAGCTTTTCCCCACGTACTATTGAGTCTACAATTGTCTTGTATTCATGAATGAGCTTCCACAGTTCAAGGCGATCACTTTCTGTATTGCAACATTGCAGGGAGAACAGTTTCACGTTGCGCTGACCGCTACAACTGCCAGCAAGCTGTGGGCTTCTTGGAGACTCCCACCACTGTGCGAGTGAAACCACGACTATTTTTAGTGCACAGGGCTGCTCCGGCAGCTGGTGACAACATTCACTCGCTCGGGAGAGAGTGTGGAAAATGGAATGTGCAGAAACGGAGTTACCCTGAGATGGGGCAGAGAGGGAGGAAAAGTCACCACGATGAATAAAGATCAAATCAAAGATAGATGTAGCGATATAGATAAGGTGGTGGTGACAGGGAAAGAGACTTGGAATAACAACCACGACACGCTGGGAGAGTCAATTAAAATGTAAAGGAAGGTCCCAATCGGAAAGGTCCCGACCCGTTCATTCCCTCCACAGATGCTGCTCGATCCAGCACTTTGTGTTCGCCAGAAGTCTAATTATCCGGTCTGAACATTATTTAAGAGGTAAGAGAATGGATCCTTTTCTATGTATATGAAGGAAGGAAATCGTAAAGCTGAGAAGACCATGAGTAATTCTTACAGAAAAAGATACAACGTTTAACTGTATAATAATGTTGAGACGGCGTGTTACACGGAGATAAATATCCCTTCACATACCCAATAGAAGGTAGCTGTACACGGCTCGCATCCTGCTCTCAGAAAGATCGAACTGTTGTACGACTCACATAGTCCAGCAGAACTTCAGCAGCTGTACAGAGGCACGCCCCACAGAGGAGGACATGAAGTTCAGATCCGGCCAGTTCCCAGACCTATCAATGCACCGGACGTTAAAGCTGGAGGAGACACGTGAGGCTGCAGATGCTGTAATCTGGAGCGACAATCTGCTGGAGGATCTCAGCGCCCAGAGCTGGGTCTGTGGGGCAAAAACGGTTCAGTTTGAGCATCAGAGACCGTCCTGATGCAGGGTCTGGACCCAAAACGTCGATAATTTGTGTGTCCCACCCCCCACCCACAGTCTACAAATACTTTGCATCGGAATTGAGCAAGGAGAAAGGCATAGGTGATGGTGAGATTAGTGAGTGTTTAATATTCTCGGGCATGTCGATATTAAGGAAGAGCAGCTATTGTGTGTCTTGGAGAACATTAAGGAAGACAAGGACATGGAGCCTGGTAGAATCTATCCAAGGATACTAATAGAGGCAAGGGAGGAGATACTTGACCGGGATAATCTGGGAAACTATAGGCAAGTAAGACGCCTGCTGTGGTGGCAGGCGTGGCCAGGGTGCCTGTGGCGGCAAAGGCAGGGACCGTGTGGGAATGGTAGGTGTGGCCGGAGCGGTGGTGGTGGAAGCGTTGCTAACAGCAGGAGAGGCGCCACAAGCCAGGGGTGTAAGATTGAAGAAGATTTTTAAGGACAGGATTTGATATTTGCATTTGGGAAATCATGGATTTATTAGTAATATTCAGAGTGGCTTTATGTGGGGCAGGTTCTATCTTACAAATTTGATTGAGGTTATCGAGGTGACGACATTAAGTGATGAGTGTTGGGTAATGGATGTAGTCTACATAGATGTAGTTAGTAAATCATTTGACAATGTTCTTCATGATAGGTGGGTTTAGAAGATTAAATCACATGGGATCCACGGAGATTTGGGCGATTTGATAGTAAGATTAAACGAGAATTTACCAGTTTGAAGTTTGATCTTTATTTTATGAGTTACGATGAGGGATTACGTGAAGAGCCCGTCCAGCCGCACACGCGTCAATCTTCAAAGCAGCGGTGTGAAATCACAGACAACAATTACTGAAGTGTGATAGTAAGATACGTAAAGACTAGAACTACCAGCTCGATCTTTATGAGGGTGTGAGTGGAGGGCACGTAATCCCTCATCGTAACTCCTCATAAAATAAAGATCAAACTTCAAACTGGTAAGTTCTCATTCAATCTTGCTATTTTACTTCGGAGTCACGTGAGTGACTACGTGAAGATTTCAAAGCTCTGTGATTTCACGCCATTGATTCAAATCCAGGTGTCTCACTGCATTGATTGACTAAATGAATAAAAGCAATCAACAATGCATAACCACAACATAAATGTAATCAGTTAATGGTTTTATTTATCACAACAATAGTAACCCCTTTATCATAATGGGGGACTTAATACTGAATCCAAAACAGCACCACCAAATAACCCAGGATCTTTAATCTCCTTATGGTAATACTTGTGAAACATCTGTTCACTTGCCCATCCTGCGGCCGTGAGGATATGGTCTATTGGAACGTCCAAATCCTTGGCCACCGATGTTGATGCCGCCCTGGTGGAATGAGATTTAAATTTGTCAGTATCAATACCTGCATCAACCTGCTTCAGCCATCTTGAAATAGTCTGTACCGACACTTTCTTATGCGGTTTTTTATAGCTGACAAAGAATGCTGATTCTGCACCTCTTAAGGTTCTGGTTGCTTCAATGTAACATCGTAAATGTGCTACTTCACATAGACGTGGATCCGTAGGATATGCTGAAAACCCCAACTTACATCCTGTGAACACAGGTCTACTCTGTTTAAGCAAATCATAGACATAGAATGTAATGGCATCTGCTGCTATTTTCATCCTGTCTATTTGTAATTTCTGCAATGTTTGCACTCTCTGTGTTGAAACCAGTGCCCTGAGCATAACTAACTTCATGGTAATTTTAGCCAATGACAGAACTTCAATAGGCGTCCATTGGCGAAGGAACATAAGCACATCTCTTACATTCCAGATTTCTATATACCTGGGTCTTGGAGGATTGGAATTTAAAAATTCCCTTCATAAACATACAGACCCAAGGGTGTGATCCTATAGGATTTTGTTCTGATTCCCTGCATAGATATGCAGAAAGAGCACTCCTTGCAGTATTGATCACACTATAGCTCAAATGCAAATCAAAATAAAGAGTTGAAAGAAACTCTAACACATCTGAAATGTCTGCAGTGTGATATGTAATATTCTTTTGTGAACAAAACACCTCCCATTTCCTTATATAAGAAATGTACTGCTTCTGGGTACTATTCCCCCAGGCTGCCACCATAATATCCACAGTACGCTCTGATAATCCTCTTCCGAGATACGGACTTCTTAGAATCTGCAAATCAATAAAACAATACGATCATGTAAAGGATGTGATTCACCAGTTACATGGTGCACAAGCAGGTTTTCCTGCTTAGGAATAATCATAAGGGGCCTTGTGATCATTTTTAACACCAGAGGCTACCACGGCTGTGTAGGCCAGTCTGGTACCACTAAAACCCCTGAAGCGGAGTCCTGTTTAATTTTCTGTATACACCGATTAATGAGGCAAAACGGAGGAAATGCATACAGAAACTTAAAATACCCCAATGTATCGAGAAAGCATCCACCGCTACTGCACCAGGATCAGGTTCCCATGACACATACTTAAGCAATTGGTGGTTAAGTCTTGATGCAAACAAATCTATCTCTGGCATCCCGAACCTAGCCACAATTTTATTAAATTTTTCACGATCCAACATCCACTCTGTATTGTCTGAATTTATGTGACCTTGTGTCTGCAACTATGTTGAGTCTACCTGATAGGTAGATTGCCGAAAGCCAAATCTTTCTGGTAATACACCAGGTCCAGATCACGTTTGCCAATCTATCACAAGATTCTGACTTGATACCACCCATATGATTAACATACGCTACAGCTGTAGTATTGTCAATCTGTACCTGAATATGTAATTTTTTAATATTAGAACAATAAGCTTTAAGCCCGTAAAATGTTTCTAAAAGCTCTAGGTAATTTATACCTTGATCTTGGAGCAAAGGTACTTCCTCCACATTCCATCTACCTCCACAGCTGGAAACAGTATTAGTGGCGCCCCAACCTAGAGCACTTACATCAGTCTGTAGAATAATGGAAGGTGTTGCAACCAGAATTTGTCTGGAAGCCTTAGAGACATTGTTAATCCTCCATTCTAATTCCGTAATAGCCTCAATTGTTAATTGCATGGGCCTGTCAAAATGTCCTGCATTCATCCTTAATCGCTGCAAATGCTGATAATGCAGTGGTCGAAACCGTACAGCTGGAAAAGAAGCAATTAATTTGCCCAAACAAGCTTGTTACCTGCCTAATTGAGGGTTGGTGCTCTGTAATGAGCTTAATACAACCTTCAATTAACTGCAGCCTTTTATCGTTTGGCAAAGTGACTGCCATGTGTTCTGAATTAATGGTAAAACACAGGTAATCAATTTCTGTGCTTGGTAATAGTTTGGATTTATGTGGGTGAATGATTAATCCTAGCCTCTCGAAAATGAGCTTAATTCTTGACACTAATGCTTCTGATGTAGCCAATGTAGTTGATAGCATTCTAAAGTCATGTTTAATTCTTTGGCAATATAACAATATGTCTTATCATGCCATTGCAGTCCAGAGCTCCTGGCTTAGGAAGCCTTGTTTGAGCTGTGCCTATCAGACACCTGTGGGAGCTACATCTGGTGGTGTCATGGTAATTTCCGCTCACTAGAGGGGACTGTTGAAGATTCTTTCACAAGAGACTCCAACTATATGCATATCAATAAAGTAGTTGAATCTCTGATTTATAGGGATACGCTTCTTGTAATCATATAAACGTAATTGCCTATGACAACACCTGGCAGGGTTGCAGTATTTCTCCCACTCTGTCTGGCGTATGAGGGCCATAAGTGCTCCAGTCCTTCCCTGTAAAACTCCGTTGGCTCCAGAAGGGAGCAAGGACTCTGAGTCACTAGCAGGTGCAATCTGTTTGGTAAATGATGATACCAACAGAGCACCGATCTGCAGCTAGTCCCGATTCGGCTGCTGAAGGGAGCAGCCTGACAACCCCAAGTCGGGGCAAAGTCATAGCCAAGTCTTGGAACATCTATGGCAGATGTGATTGGGCATTTGTCTCAATTAGAACATCTGATGAATCAAATGATAACACAAGAATTGCTCCGTGTTACAAAGGCTTGTCAGGCAGCAGCTACTGGTTCAGGGTTGCAATTTTTTCTCCCACTCAGATGAAAGGAGTAGTGGAGAAGGTGCCAAAATATATGCACAGATGCCTGAAGCAGCTCCTGGTTCAGGATTGCATATTTTTCCTCCCGCTCGGATGAACGGAATGATGGAGATGGTGCATAACTATATATGCACACATGCTGGAGGCAGCGCCTGGTTCAGGGTTGCATAAATCCTCCCACTCGGATATATGAAGTGATGGAGATGGAGCCATATATATTATGCTCTGTATTACGGAAGCATGCACAGGCAGTTCAACCTGCCCCTGGTTTCAGGGTTGGGATATTCCTCCCACCCGAAAGACTATCGGAGATGGTGTCACAAAATATGCTCGGTGTTATGGAAGCATGCACAGACGGTCTGAGGCATACGCATATGGCAACGCCTGGTTCAGGGTGCAATTTTTTCTCCCACTCTAAGAGAGTGTCGGAGATCAGTATGGACTGACTCCAATCATGACCCCGAACATGACAATGTGCCGGGATCCCATGCTTTAATGCATGATGTGTGACAATCGCATAAGGAAGAGCTGCGTGCTCTTGCCTCTAAAATTGCTGTTCCCTCGGGGATGGACAAGCCACTACAAGAGGAATTGGCCAGCGGCATCAGCTAAGTGGGAAACTTAGCTGGAGTGAAAAGTTCCTTTGCTGTGGTGCCGTGCTGTGTGTTGTTGTTCCAGGTAGCACCATGGTGAAGACGAGCAGGGGGAGGGCAGCCGCAGGTAAAGCAAAGGAGAGCCGTGGGAATGCGGTCTGTGAGCGTCTGCCTCGTACCCCTGCACAGTCGCGGACCGGGAGAGGAGCGACTGCAGACTTAGTGCTATAAAGCACTATCATAGAGCCAACGCCAGCGGGCGTCAGGCCAGGGGGAAGTCTGTGAGGGCTCAACTGAGGCGGGCTGCGACGAGTCCCGTACGGGGCTGGATACAGTTTTTGAATGGTATCCCATATGGAGCACCTCATTCAGGGGTTGCTCCACTAATGCACACTCCAGGGGGAGGAGTCGTGTGGGCGGCAGGCTCTAGAAGAGGCCGCGCCGGCAGCACCTGGTAGAGGGCTGTTTGATACTACCCTAATTGGTGAGGTGAGTGCAGAGGGTCAGCTCAGTTCTGACCCTACTCTGACGGTGACTTCATTGACTAGCGAAGACGGCCGTTGTCAAAGGTCCATCTCTGGCAGCACGATTCGCTGTCCCGTCAGAGTATGGTGCCACTGGGAGAAGAGCTGGCCTCCACGATATAGAGGCTGCTGGATAGCACCCTCATTGGAAAGGCGCCTGCAGAGGGTCAGCTCAGTTCTGACCCGACTCTGACGGTGACTTCATTGACTAGCGAAGACGGCCGTTGTCAGAGGTCCATCTCTGGCAGCACGATTCGCTGTCCAGTCAGAGTCTGGAACCGCCAAGAAACAGGAGACCCGGGAAACTGCGAGTTGCTGAAGGTGCCAGCAGTGAACCGGGTGATATGGAGCCAGATGGGCGTGGGCGTGCAGTGCCCAGGAGATGAAGCTGCAGATAATCCTGAAATTAATTGGCTTAGGAATCACGGCGTTCGCTAGAACGGTGGATGGAGGGCATCTGTCGGAGACGAAGCAAGAGGTACTAGGGTTGCTTTGTGGCACCCATTTTGAGATAAATTGTCTCAGGTAAAGTGCCATTCGGCGCACCATTAATCGCAAGTTTGCAGCACTCTGACCAGCCCACCAACATACAGCCGGCCAAATTACTCTTCGGAGAGGACCTCACCAAGAGTGTCAAGGAGATGGATGACGAGGCAAAGACGGTGGGCTTGATTAAGCCACCTGATGTCGGCAAGTTTGCAAAGAGAAAGCACCCCTACAAACGAGGGACAGATTTCGGGTCTGGACCAGGAACAAGTCGGCCGGCAATGCAGATGCGCAATTGGCGTTCTGCAGCGGGAACACGGTTAAACGTGGGGTTTTCCGCCAGGGGCCGGGGACAACGGGATCCACCAGGTACCAAGGAGGTAGGTGGGCCTGGTTCTCAGGTGTGCATATGAAATGTGGCACAATTAAAATCTGGGATGTGTTAAAGAAGGAACTGCAGATGCTGGAAAATCGAAGGTACACAAAAATGCTGGAGAAACTCAGCGGGTGCAGCGGCATCTATGGAGCAAGGAAATAGACAACGTTTCCGGCCGAAACCCTTCTTCAGACTGATAAAGGGTGGGGAGAAGAAAGGAAAAAAGGAGAAAAGGCGGAGGAGGAGCCGGAGGGCTGAGGGACGGGAGGAGACTACCAGAGGGCTGATGAAGGGGAGGAGACAGCAAGGGCTAGCAAAATTGGGAGAAGTCAATGTTCATGCCCCCAGGATGTAGACTGCCCAAGCAGAATATGAGGTGCATTTCCTCCAATTTCCGGTGTTGCTCGCTGTGGCCATGGAGGAGACCCAGGACAGAGAGGTCAGATATGGAATGGGAGGGGGAGTTGAAGTGCTGAGCCACCGGGAGGTCAGGTTGGTTATTGCGGACCGACCGGAGGTGTTCGGCGAAACAATCGGCAAGCCTCCGCTTGGTCTCACCGATGTAGATCAGCTGACATCTAGAGCAGCAGATGCAATAGATGAGGTTCGAGGAGATGCAGGTGAACCTCTGTCGCACCTGAAACGACTGCTTAGGTCCTTGAATGGAGTCGAAGGGGGAGGTGAAGGGACAAGTGTTGCATCTCTTGCGGTTGCAAGGGAAAGTACCCGGGGAGGGGGTGGTACGGGATGGAAGGGAAGAATTGACATGGGAGTTATGGAGGGAGCGGTCTTTGCGGAAGGCAGACATGGGGGCAGATGGGAAGATGTGGCGAGTGGTGGGGTCACGTTGGAGGTGGCGAAACTGACGGAGGATCACTTGTTGTATGTGACGGCTGGTGGGGTGAAAGGTGAGGACTTGGGGACTCTGCCCTTGTTGTGAGTGGGGGGATGGGGAGAGAGAGCAGTGTTGCGGGGTATGGCAGAGACCCTGGTGCGAGCCTCATCTATGGTGGAGGAGGGGAACCCCGTTCCCTGAACAATGAGGCCATTTCGGATGCCCTGGTGTGGAACGCCTCATCCTGGGAGCAGATGCGGCGTAGACGGAGGAATTGGGAGTAGGGGATGGAGTCCTTACAGGAAGCAGGGTGGGAAGAAGTGTAGTCCAGATAGCCATGGGAGTCGGTAGGTTTGTAGTGGATGTCGGTAAGAAGTCTATCACCTGCGACGGAGATAGTGATGTCAAGGAATGGTAGGGAAGTGTCGGAAATGGTCCAGGTGTATTTGAGTGCCGGATGGAAGTTGGTGGTGAAGCGGATGAAGTCAGTCAGTTGTGTGTGGGTGCAGGATGTGGCACCAAAACAGTCATCGATGTAGCGGAGGTAGAGGTCGGGGATGGGGCCCTGGTACGTATTGAACAAGGATTGTTCTACGTACCCGACAAAGAGTCAGGCATAGCTGGGGCCCATGCATGTGCCCATAGCTACGCCTTGTATTTGGAGGAAATGGGAGGAGTCAAATTGGAAGTTATTGAGGGTAAGGACCAGCTCCGCTAGGCGGAGGAGGGTGTCAGTGGCCGGGTATAGGTTGCTTCTCTGGTCGAGGAAGAACCGGAGGGCTTTGACACCATCCTGGTGGGGGATGGAGGTGTACAGTGACTGGACGTCGATGGTGAAGATGAGGGGGTGAGGGCCTAGAGAGTGGAATGCACGGAGATGACGGAGAGTGTCTGAGGTGTCTTGAACATAGGTAGGGAGAGATTTAACCAAGTTGTTAAATACACTTTTCAAAGATTGGGTATTAATCATCCAGAGATAACCAAATTAACATTCAATTAACATGGTAGTGACTCTGCCCAGGCAGTAAGGGTAGAGCTAATTGACAGCTGTATCAAGCTAATGGAGGCACTAAGGATACATTCGGGTCATTATAATAGATCCATGCAGTTATCAGCAGAGGCTGTTTCTGGTTTGCAATGGTGGATTCACCATGTGTCCAGGAGTTCTAGCATGGTTGTGCTTGACCAGCCTTCCATGATTTTGCAGATGAATGTCAGTGCACTCGGGTGGGGTGTCATGGATACGAGTTTCAGCTGTGGAGGCAGATGGACTGAGCAAGAGGCATCGCCTCTGCAGACATGGGGAATTAACTATTGAGAGCTTTTTATGGATAAGGCTTATTGTTCTAACAAAGGTAACCTGCATGTTCAGTTTCAGATTGACAATACTACGGCAGTGGCATATATATTAATCACATCGGTGGAATCAAGTCGGTATCTTGTGACAGATTGGCTAATCAAATTTGGGCCTGGTGCATTGAAAAAGATATTTGGTTTTCAACTATTTATCTACCAGGTAGATTCAACATAGTAGCAGACGCCAAGTCACGAAAGTTCCATGACAACACAGATTGGATGTTGAACCAGGAGGTGTTCAATAATACAGTACTCATATATGAATGGCAGATATCGATTTGTTTTGCATCGAGGTTTAACCACGAGCTGCCTAAATATGTTTCATGGGAACCAGACCAGGGGACAGTAGCAATTGAGGCTTTCTCGCTACATTGGGGTGGTATGTTTTTATATATTTTCCCACCATTCTGCCTCATAGGTCGGAATCTGCAAAAAATCAAGCAGGATGCCGCTTTGGGGGTGCTTGTAATACCTAGTTGGCTGAATCAAGCATGATTCCTTTTGATGTTACAGTTAGCGATCCAACCTCCTTTGGTGGTTCCCAAGCGTAGGAATTTACTGGAGCATCCGCTAACACGGGAAAGTCATCTGTTATGTGATCGTATTGACTTGTTAATTTCCAGGTTTTAAGAAGACCATACCTGGGGCGAGGACTGTCTGGGCGAACGGTGGAAATGCTCACTGCAGCCTGGAGAAAGAGTACTCAAAAGCGGTATATTACTTATGTAAAAAAAATGGGAGCAATATTGTGTACAAAATAAGATTGACTATAGAACTGCAGGTATTGTGGATAGTTTAGAGTTCCTGTCAACACTCTACGATGATGAGGGTCTCAGTTATATTGCCATTAATACAGCTTTAAGTGCTTTGTATATTTTGATGGGTCAGGAAAAGATCCTATTGGGTTTTCATCATCTCATAGCTCGATTGATGAAAGGAATTTCAACTCCAAACCTCCTAAACCCAGGAATATGGTGATCTGGGATGTAAGTGTGGTCCTCAAGATGCTTCGACAGTAGGTTCCTGTCACGTCTCTGAATTTGCCAAACTAACCATGAAGGTGGTCATGCTCATGGCATTGGTTCAGCATAGCGAGTGCAGATTTTGCAAAAGCTTCTGCTAGACAGGATGGAAGTGGCTGAAGAGAATGTTATGTTATATATTTGTGCCCTGCTCAAACAGAGCAGGCCATGTGTCGCAGGTTTGTTAAAATTGTGTTTTCAGCATAACCTACTGATCCATGTTTATGTGTAATGACACATTTATTTTCATTATATTGAAGCTACAAAGACCTTAAGAAATGTGGAAACAGCATTGTTTATCAGTTACATGAAGCCAAACAAGAGAGTGTCAGTGCAGACTATCTCAAGGTGGTTTAAAGCAAATGTTGATTCAGGCAGGTATTAACACTGAAGTGTATATATCCTTTTCCACTAGTGCAGCAGCAACGTCGTCGGCTAGGGCAATGGGTGTTCCATCGGCCATATTCTTACAGGTGCCGGGTGGCCAAATTAATTGGTTTTTAATTTTTTTTACCATCGGCCGATTGCTGATCGGCGAGAGGCTGTTTGCAAATTCAGTATTGTTCTATGTAGTTTCCCCTGGGATAGAGGGGTTACTGTTTGTTTTGATTATTCAAATCAATTGTTATTGCATGATATTCAATTTCATGTTTAACGAATTATTGATTGTTTCTCATCCAAAGTCAATCAATGCAGTGGGAAGCCGGGATTTGAATCTGCGGCATAAAATCACAGAGCTTTGAACTCTTCACGGAATCACTAAAGTGACTCCGAAGTTAAATAGTAAGATTAAACGAGAACTTACCAGTTTGAAGTTTGATCTTTATTTTATGAGGAGTTACATTGGTGATTACGTGCCCGCCACGCCCAACCCTCTCTCTCATAAAAGGTCATATGGTAGTTCTCATGTTGCTGATCTTACTATGTTACTTCATATTTTCTGTTATCTGTGATTTCATACCGCTGCTTTGAAGATTGACGCGCATGCGCCCTGACAGGTCTTCTTCACCTAATCACCAACGTAACTCCTCATAAAATAAAGATCAAACTTCAAACTGGTAAGTTCTCATTTAATCTTACTATTTCTCCTCAGTTGGTAGAGTTACTGGTTCATTGGAAACATCATTGCCATCCTCTCTGGGACAGGTAGCTACCAGCAGGAAGCTCGTCTGGCATATAATATAACTTTATCTGACTTGTATTTATAATAATCCATAGGCTCTCAATACCAGTATTCCTGATTTTGTGGCGGGTCGAAGAGATTGTATTGTGCACTCTGGCGACTTAGACATGTGGTTTCAGTCAAAGGACTGCGAGGTAATTCCTGATTCAGCCTTGCATTATACTAATCTTCACTCTGAAGGAAAACGCTGAGTATTCATGGTGACTCTTAGTCAAGAGTTGACAGGGAACTTGTATTCCCACATCTAAGGGAGACTGTGGTTTCAGCTCTAGTCATTAGCTGCTGATTATATATTATCAGCGATATGTATAAATAACTAGATAAAGCATCTTCCGCGGGTAGGAAATACAAAGATTGTTTCCATCCGTAGGATCAATAGAGGAACAGCAGTTCCAAGTGCAATCAGTGACAGCTCATCTGAGGATGAGTGGTCTGGCCAAGGTCTAGAGGGGTATATTTCTGATACTTCTCAAGATTACAGAAATATGGTGCAGGCTGAATCGGGTTAGCATTAGGCTAATGGGATTATGGGTTTACTTACCCAGTTTAAGATGGATGACTGGGTTTCTGCAATTTATCTGACTCAGAGAATCGCTCTTGTAGTTGCATACTCTGTCATATCTACACACATAAGGTACAGATTCTGCTGTTTTGATACAAAGCTAGTGGTGACAGCCTATGCTGCCCTTCTCAGATTAAAGGGCATTATGTCATCGAGTTTTAGGTAATATGCAAAATTGCAGCTGACAAAACTTATGGGTTGTCGGTAGATATCTTTTGCAATATTACAAATGAGGCAACATGAAATTTAACAGTACCAATTTGTCTACTCAATCACACCATGGTAGGCGACTAAAGCAACTCTTATTTACTCAGTCACGAGTGATGGCTGGGACAGCCTGTCTTCTCGGGCAACTAGCTCTGCACGATTGTATGAGAAGCTTGTGAACAACATATGTGAGTCAATTTAAACGGAAGTAACAGAGGTTTGTATGGCTTCCAGTTTAAGCCTAGAGAAGCTTTTATGTGATAGCACAATTGACATTGCTTGTGCTGCTTTGTCATTTCTGCAGTACCTTAAGTGGGACATAAATGATTGGTTCTTTACCCACTATTCGCTAACGTTATGCAGGGTGTCTTTTACTTGACCACTCTAATAGCCTACACTCATTGTAATGTGCGATGTATATCAGTACATTGTTATGCAAATATTCCTCTAATTTTTCTAATGGGACCAGTATCTAAAGATGATTATGCTTTCAGCAACTGATCTCAGCATAAAGAACACAGCCTTTACTCAATCTCCGGTTTAGTCTCTACGTCATACTGACATTAGGGTAGCTTGTTATAGAAATAATCTCATAAGCAAATGAGCAGGATTGCGTACAGTTGAGGTTGACAGCATACCCACCAGAGCAGAGATCAGAGATGTCATTAGGTATACAAGTGCACTCAGCTGCTAGTGCCTATGAAATGGAAGATAGTTCTTTTGTTATTCAATAGTCTCAAGATATTGCTGATGGCTCATTAGCAGCCAATAGAATCGATTTCCCTTTCATCATACAGCATGAGGTTTACATAGTGCAGGTTAATCTTATTTTATTTTACCTATATACTTTTAAAACTCTGGCTGTGTGTGTGTGTGTGTGTGTGTGTGTGTGTGTGTGTGTGTATACATTTATTTGTGGGTGTCACATTTGGCCTTTGATTCCTTGTTCCGCCAAAACCACACGCGAAAACTCCGCGATTTTTTCCCATTTCGCTAGACATTACACTTTTACATACCCTAAAACACTCCTTATTAGATTTAGACATTTTTATGTACACATTTTAAAATAAAATCCACCCCCCCCGCCCCCGCTCACTCATTTTGTCTACTCCTGCTGGCCAGCCACCAGAACGGCCGCTGTCGCCCGGCTCTGCTCCAAAAACGGCGACATTTTAATTTTTTCCCTGGCGATTTTTGCTGCTGCCGCCCGGCTCTCCTCCACTACCCCCCCCCCCCCCCCCCCCGGGCCGGCTCTCTCATGCTGGCTCAAGCCAAACATCGGCTCTTCCCTCTCTGCTCTGAAAAGCAGCGGCGGAACAACCCATCTTTGCCTTCAGCAAGCGTGACAGAGCCGGTGCGTCAACGGCCGTGGCCTGTCGGCCCGCAGCCCCATTGAGGGCGTACGCAACGTCTTGACGGCGTATGCCGCCTACGCCGTCAACACGCTGCGTACGCCGTCAAGACGCTGCCTACGCCGTC
>CM075992.1:11954738-11989669 GCA_038087875.1 Malacoraja senta
TATACCCGGCCACTGACACCCTCCTCCGCCTAGCGGACCTGTTCCTTACCCTCAATAACTTCCCATTTGACTCCTCCCATTTCCTCCAAATACAAGGCGTAGCTATGGGCACATGCATGGGCCCCAGCTATGCCTGACTCTTTGTCGGGTACGTAGAACAATCCTTGTTCAATACGTACCAGGGCCCCATCCCCGACCTCTACTTCCGCTACATCGATGACTGTTTTGGTGCCACATCCTGCACCCACACACAACTGACTGACTTCATCCGCTTCACCACCAACTTCCATCCGGCACTCAAATACACCTGGACCATTTCCGACACTTCCCTACCATTCCTTGACTGCACTATCTCCGTCGCAGGTGATAGACTTCTTACCGACATCCACTACAAACCTACCGACTCCCATGGCTATCTGGACTACACTTCTTCCCACCCTGCTTCCTGTAAGGACTCCATCCCCTACTCCCAATTCCTCCGTCTACGCCGCATCTGCTCCCAGGATGAGGCGTTCCACACCAGGGCATCCGAAATGGCCTCATTGTTCAGGGAACGGGGTTCCCCTCCTCCACCATAGATGAGGCTTGCACCAGTGTCTCTACCATACCCCGCAACACTGCTCTCTCTCCCCATCCCCCCACTCACAACAAGGGCAGAGTCCCCCTAGTCCTCACCTTTCACCCCACCAACCGTCACATACAACAAGTGATCCTCCGTCAGTTTCGCCACCTCCAACGTGACCCCACCACTCGCCACATCTTCCCATCTCCCCCCATGTCTGCCTTCCGCAAAGACCGCTCCCTCCGTAACTCCCACGTCAATTCTTCCCTTCCATCCCGTACCACCCCCTCCCCGGGTACTTTCCCTTGCAACCGCAAGAGATGCAACACTTGTCCCTTCACCTCCCCCTTCAACTCCATTCAAGGACCTAAGCAGTCGTTCCAGGTGCGACAGAGGTTCACCTGCATCTCCTCCAACCTCATCTATTGCATCCGCTGCTCTAGATGTCAGCTGATCTACATCGGTGAGACCAAGCGGAGGCTTGCCGATCGTTTCGCCGAACACCTCCGGTCGGTCTGCAATAACCAACCTGACCTCCCGGTGGCTCAGCACTTCAACTCCCCCTCCCATTCCGTATCTGACCTCTCTGTCCTGGGTCTCCTCCATGGCCACAGCAAGCAACACCGGAAATTGGAGGAAATGCACTTCATATTCCGCTTGGGCAGTCCACATCCTGGGGGCATGAACATTGAATTCTCCCAATTTTGCTAGCCCTTGCTGCCTCCTCCCCTTCATCAGCCCTCTGGTAGTCTCCTCCCATCCCTCAGCCCTCCGGCTCCTCCTCCGCCTTTTTTCCTTTTTTCCTTTCTTTTCCCCACCCCTTATCAGTCTGAAGAAGGGTTTCGGCCGGAAACGTTGCCTATTTCCTTCGCTCCATAGATGCTGCTGCACCCGCTGAGTTTCTCCAGCATTTTTGTGTACCTTCGATTTTCCAGCATCTGCTGTTCCTTCTTTAACACATCCCAGATTTTAATTGTGTCACATTTCATATGCACACCTGAGAACCAGGCCCACCTACCTCCTTGGTACCTGGTGGATCCCGTTGTCCCCGGCCCCTGGCGGAAAACCCCACGTTTAACCGTGTTCCCGCTGCAGAACGCCAATTGCCATCTGCATTGCCGGCCGACTTGTTCCTGGTCCAGACCCGAAATCGGTCCCTCGTTTGTAGGGGTACTTTCTCTTTGCAAACTTGCCGACATCAGGTGGCTTAATCAAGCCCACCGTCTTTGCCTCGTCATCCATCTCCTTGACACTCTTGGTGAGGTCCTCTCCGAAGAGTAATTTGGCCGGCTGTATGTTGGTGGGCTGGTCAGAGTGCTGCAAACTTGGGATTAATGGTGGGCCGAATGGCACTTTACCTGAGACAATTTATCTCAAAATGGGTGCCACAAAGCAACCCTAGTACCTCTTGCTTCGTCTCCGACAGATGCCCTCCATCCACCGTTCTAGCGAACGCCGTGATTCCTGAGCCAATTAATTTCAGGATTCTCTGCAGCTTCATCTCCTGGGCACTGCACGCCCACGCCCATCTGGCTCCATATCACCCGGTTCACTGCTGGCACCTTCAGCAACTCGCAGTTTCCCGGGTCTCCTGTTTCTTGGCGGTTCCAGACTCTGACTGGACAGCGAATCGTGCTGCCAGAGATGGGAACTCTGACAACAGCCGTCTTCGCTTTCCCAGTGGCACTGCATACTCTGACGGGACAGCGAATCGTGCTGCCAGAGATGGACCTCTGACAACAGCCGTCTTCGCTAGTCAATGAAGTCACCGTCAGAGTCGGGTCAGAACTGAGCTGACCCTCTGCACTCACCTCACCAATGAGGGTAGTATCAAACAGCCCTCTACCAGGTGCTGCCGGCGCGGCCTCTTCTGGAGCCTACCGCCCACACGACTCCTCCCCCTGGAGTGTGCATTAGTGGAGCAACCCCTGAATGAGGTGCTCCATATGGGATACCATTCAAAAACTGTATCCAGCCCCGTACGGGACTCGTCGCAGCCCGCCTCAGTTGAGCCCTCACAGACTTCCCCCTGGCCTGACGCCCGCTGGCGTTGGCTCTATGATAGTGCTTTATAGCACTAAGTCTGCAGTCGCTCCTCTCCCGGTCCGCGACTGTGCAGGGGTACGAGGCAGACGCTCACAGACCGCATTCCCACGGCTCTCCTTTGCTTTACCTGCGGCTGCCCTCCCCCTGCTCGTCTTCACCATGGTGCTACCTGTAACAACAACACACAGCACGGCACCACAGCAAAGGAACTTTTCACTCCAGCTACGTTTCCCACTTAGCTGGAGTTTTAAAACTACTTAAAATATCAAAAATACCTTACCAGAAGAGGAGCTCTGTCCTCCTGGTCCATGCACCAATGCGTCCGACGTAATGACGCGCATGCGCCCTGACGGGTCTTCTTCACGGAATCACTAAAGTGACTCCGAAGTAAAATAAAGCATATGTTGAGAAAACCTTCAACTACTTTATTCTATTGAACAGTCTGATAACCTCAATCACAGATGATGAAGCAGTGCACTATGACTCCTATGGCCAGCCAGATCCATGATGGTCTACCCTGATCCAGGGTAACCAAACTGTTCCTACTTGGAACTTACAGAGGTTACTATGCAAGGCACCTTGCCAATGTCTCTACATCAACCTGATCTATCCCTGCTACAGTGAAAACGACTAGACAGCCCATGCTGGCAGTAAACCCAACCTGGGCCGACAGACTGCTCCATTTCGGAGTTTACGAAGGTTAATAACGATACCTTACTTACCAGCGTCTCTAACCCCGGGTCGATTTTCTTTGTTGGAGCTTCAGTGAAGTTCCATTTGCAGACCCTATCTATCATGCTTGCCATTTCTGTTAGACAGCTGATGCCGCTGGCCAATTCCTCTTGTAGTGGCTTGTCCGTCCCCGAGGGAACAGCAATTTTAGAGGCAAGAGCACGCAGCTCTTCCTTATGCGATTGTCACACATCATGCATTAAAGCATGGGATCCCGGCACATAGTCATGTTCGGGGTCATGATTGGAGTCAGTCCATACTGATCTCCGACACTCTCTTAGAGTGGGAGAAAAAATTGCACCCTGAACCAGGCGTTGCCATATGCGTATGCCTCAGACTGTCTGTGCATGCTTCCATAACACCGAGCATATTTTGTGACACCATCTCCGATAGTCTTTCGGGTGGGAGGAATATCCCAACCCTGAAACCAGGGGCAGGTTGAACTGCCTGTGCATGCTTCCGTAATACGGAGCATAATATATATGGCTCCATCTCCATCACTTCATATATCCGAGTGGGAGGATTTATGCAACCCTGAACCAGGAGCTGCCTCCAGCATGTGTGCATATATAGTTATGCACCATCTCCATCATTCCGTTCATCCGAGCGGGAGGAAAAATATGCAACCCTGAACCAGGAGCTGCTTCAGGCTTCTGTGCATATATTTTGGCACCTTCTCCACTACTCCTTTCATCTGAGTGGGAGAAAAAATTGCAACCCTGAACCAGTAGCTGCTGCCTGACATGCCTTCGTAACACGGAGCAATTCTTGTGTTATCATTTGATTCATCAGATGTTCTAATTGAGACAAATGCCCAATCACATCTGCCATAGATGTTCCAAGACTTGGCTATGACTTTGCCCCGACTTGGGGTTGTCAGGCTGCTCCCTTCAGCAGCCGAATCGGGACTAGCTGCAGATCGGTGCTCTGTTGGTATCATCATTTACCAAACAGATTGCACCTGCTAGTGACTCAGAGTCCTTGCTCCCTTCTGGAGCCAACGGAGTTTTACAGGGAAGGACTGGAGCACTTATGGCCCTCATACGCCAGACAGAGTGGGAGAAATACTGCAACCCTGCCAGGTGTTGTCATAGGCAATTACGTTTATATGATTACAAGAAGCGTATCCCTATAAATCAGAGATTCAACTACTTTATTGATATGCATATAGTTGGAGTCTCTTGTGAAAGAATCTTCAACAGTCCCCTCTAGTGAGCGGAAATTACCATGACACCACCAGATGTAGCTCCCACAGGTGTCTGATAGGCACAGCTCAAACAAGGCTTCTTAAGCCAGGAGCTCTGGACTGCAATGGCATGATAAGACATATTGTTATATTGCCAAAGAATTAAACATGACTTTAGAATGCTATCAACTACATTGGCTACATCAGAAGCATTGGTGTCAAGAATTAAGCTCATTTTCGAGAGGCTGGGATTAATCATTCACCCACATAAATCCAAACTATTACCAAGCACAGAAATTGATTACCTGTGTTTTACCATTAATTCAGAACACATGGCAGTCACTTTGCCAAACGATAAAAGGCTGCAGTTAATTGAAGGTTGTATTAAGCTCATTACAGAGCACCAACCCTCAATTAGGCAGGTAGCAAGCTTGTTTGGGCAAATTAATTGCTTCTTTTCCAGCTGTACGGTTTCGACCACTGCATTATCAGCATTTGCAGCGAGCAAAGGTACACACATTAAGGATGAATGCAGGACATTTTGACAGGCCCATGCAATTAACAATTGAGGCTATTACGGAATTAGAATGGTGGATTAACAATGTCTCTAAGGCTTCCAGACAAATTCTGGTTGCAACACCTTCCATTATTCTACAGACTGATGTAAGTGCTCTAGGTTGGGCGCCACTAATACTGTTTCCAGCTGTGGAGGTAGATGGAATGTGGAGGAAGTACCTTTGCTCCAAGATCAAGGTATAAATTACCTAGAGCTTTTAGGAACATTTTACGGGCTTAAAGCTTATTGTTCTAATATGAAAAAATTACATATTCAGCTACAGATTGACAATACTACAGCTATAGCGTATGTTAATCATATGGGTGGTATCAAGTCAGAATCTTGTGATAGATTGGCAAACGTGATCTGGACCTGGTGTATTACCAGAAAGATTTGGCTTTCGGCAATCTACCTATCAGGTAGACTCAACATCGTTGCAGACACAAGGTCATGAAAATTCAACGACAATACAGAGTGGATTTTGGATCTTGAAAAATTTAATGAAATTGTGGCTAGGTTCGGGATGCCAGAGATAGATTTGTTTGCATCAAGACTTAACCACCAATTGCCTAAGTATGTGTCATGGGAACCTGATCCTGGTGCAGTAGCGGTGGATGCTTTCTTGATACATTGGGGTATTTTAAGTTTCTGTATGCATTTCCTCCGTTTTGCCTCATTAATCGGTGTATACAGAAAATTAAACAGGACTCCGCTTCAGGGGTTTTAGTGGTACCAGACTGGCCTACACAGCCGTGGTAGCCTCTGGTGTTAAAAATGATCACAAGGCCCCTTATGATTATTCCTAAGCAGGAAAACCTGCTTGTGCACCATGTAACTGGTGAATCACATCCTTTACATGATCGTATTGGTTTATTGATTTGCAGATTCTAAGAAGTCCGTATCTCGGAAGAGGATTATCAGAGCGTACTGTGGATGTTATGGTGGCAGCCTGGAGGAATAGTACCCAGAAGCAGTACATTTCTTATATAAGGAAATGGGAGGTGTTTTGTTCACAAAAGAATATTACATATCACACTGCAGACATTTCAGATGTGTTAGAGTTTCTTTCAACTCTTTATTTTGATTTGCATTTGAGCTATAGTGTGATCAATACTGCAAGGAGTGCTCTTTCTGCATATCTATGCAGGGAATCAGAACAAAATCCTATAGGATCACACCCTTGGGTCTGTAGGTATATGAAGGGCATTTTTAAATTCCAATCCTCCTACACCCAGGTATATAGAAATCTGGAATGTAAGAGATGTGCTTATGTTCCTTCGCCAATGGACGCCTATTGAACTTCTGTCATTGGCTAAAATTACCATGAAGTTAGTTATGCTCAGGGCACTTGTTTCAACACAGAGTGCAAACATTGCAGAAATTACAAATAGACAGGATGAAAATAGCAGCAAATGCCATTACATTCTATGTCTATGATTTGCTTAAACAGAGTAGACCTGTGTTCACAGGATGTAAGTTGGGGTTTTCAGCATATCCTACGGATCCACGTCTATGTGTAGTAGCACATTTATGATGTTACATTGAAGCAACCAGAACCTTAAGAGGTGCAGAATCAGCATTCTTTGTCAGCTATAAAAAAACGCATAAGAAAGTGTCGGTACAGACTATTTCAAGATGGCTGAAGCAGGTTGATGCAGGTATTGATACTGACAAATTTAAATCTCATTCCACCAGGGCGGCATCTACATCGGTGGCCAAGGATTTGGACGTTCCAATAGACCATATCCTTACGGCCGCAGGATGGGCAAGTGAACAGATGTTTCACAAGTATTACCATAAGGAGATTAAAGATCCTGGGTTATTTGGTGGTGCTGTTTTGGATTCAGTATTAAGTCCCCCATTATGATAAAGGGGTTACTATTGTTGTGATAAATAAAACCATTAACTGATTACATTTATGTTGTGGTTATGCATTGTTGATTGCTTTTATTCATTTAGTCAATCAATGCAGTGAGACGCCTGGATTTGAATCTATGGCGTGAAATCACAGAGCTTTGAAATCTTCACGTAGTCACTCACGTGACTCCGAAGTAAAATAGTAAGATTGAATGAGAACTTACCAGTTTGAAGTTTGATCTTTATTTTATGAGGAGTTACGATGAGGGATTACGTGCCCTCCGCTCACACCCTCATAAAGATCGAGCTGGTAGTTCTAGTATTTATGTATCTTACTATCACACTTCAGTAATTGTTGTCTGTGATTTCACACCGCTGCTTTGAAGATTGACGCGTGTGCGGCTGGACGGGCTCTTCTTCACGTAATCACTCATCGTAACTCCTCATAAAATAAAGATCAAACTTCAAACTGGTAAATTCTCGTTTAATCTTACTATCAAATCGCCCAAATCTCCGTGGATCCTATGTGATTTAATCTTCTAAACCCACCTATCATGAAGAACATTGTCAAATGATTTACTAACTACATCTATATAGACTACATCCATTACCCAAAACTCATCACTTAATGTCGTCACCTCGATAACCTCAATCAAATTTGTAAGATAGGACCTGCCCCACATAAAGCCACTCTGAATATTACTAATAAATCCATGATTTCCCAAATGCAAATACCAAATCCTGTCCTTAAAAATCTTCTTCAATCTTACACCCCTGGCTTGTGGTGCCTCTCCTGCTGTTAGCAACGCTTCCACCACCACCGCTCCGGCCACACCTACCATCGCCATGGCCAGCAGCCCTTGGGCTGTTCCCACGCGGTCCCTGCCTTTGCCGCTACAGGCACCCTGGTCGCTCCTGCCACCACAGCAGGCGTCTTACTTGCCTATAGTTTCCCAGATTATCCCGGTCAAGTATCTCCTCCCTTGCCTCTATTAGTATCCTTGGATAGATTCTACCAGGCTCCATGTCCTTGTCTTCCTTAATGTTCTCCAAGACACACAATAGCTGCTCTTCCTTAATATCGACATGCCCGAGAATATTAAACACTCACTAATCTCACCATCACCTATGTCTTTCTCCTTGCTCAATTCCGATGCAAAGTATTTGTAGACTGTGGGTGGGGGGTGGGACACACAAATTATCGACGTTTTGGGTCCAGACCCTGCATCAGGACGGTCTCTGATGCTCAAACTTAACCGTTTTTGCCCCACAGACGCTGCTCTAGGCGCTGAGTTCCTCCAGCAGATTGTTTGTTGCTCCAGATTACAGCATCTGCAGTCTCACGTGTCTCCTCCAGGGTTAACGTCCGGTGCATTGATAGGTCTGGGAACTGGCCGGATCTGAACTTCATGTCCTCCTCTGTGGGACGTGCCTCTGTACAGCTGCTGAAGTTCTGCTGGACGATGTGAGTCGTACAACAGTTCGATCTTTCTGAGAGCAGGATGCGAGCCGTGTACAGCTACCTTCTATTGGGTATGTGAAGGGATATTTATCTCCGTGTAACACGCCGTCTCAACATTATTATACAGTTAAACGTTGTATCTTTTTCTGTAAGAATTACTCATGGTCTTCTCAGCTTTACGATTTCCTTCCTTCATATACATAGAAAAGGATCCATTCTCTTACCTCTTAAATAATGTTCAGACCGGATAATTAGACTTCTGGCGAACACAAAGTGCTGGATCGAGCAGCATCTGTGGAGGGAATGAACGGGTCGGGACCTTTCCGATTGGGACCTTCCTTTACATTTTTAATTGACTCTCCCAGCGTGTCGTGGTTGTTATTCCAAGTCTCTTTCCCTGTCACCACCACCTTATCTATATCTCTACATCTATCTTTGATTTGATCTTTATTCATCGTGTTGACTTTTCCTCCCTCTCTGCCCCATCTCAGGGTAACTCCGTTTCTGCACATTCCATTTTCCACACTCTCTCCCGAGCGAGTGAATGTTGTCACCAGCTGCCGGAGCAGCCCTGTGCACTAAAACTAGTCGTGGTTTCACTCGCACAGTGGTGGGAGTCTCCAAGAAGCCCACAGCTTGCTGGCAGTTGTAGCGGTCAGCGCAACGTGAAACTGTTCTCCCTGCAATGTTGCAATACAGAAAGTGATCGCCTTGAACTGTGGAAGCTCATTCATGAATACAAGACAATTGTAGACTCAATAGTACGTGGGGAAAAGCTAGTACATGTTGTGTCCTCAGGCAGTGTGTGGGTGGAACTTCTTAAAAAATATTAGTTTGAAAAGGTGCGCGCTGCACTCGAAGACCATTAGTGAAGGTGTGAGTGAGTCCCACATGTTCCGCTGCTGTGTCGCCGCAATGTCGCCTCTGCTTTCGCCGAAGATAGACACAAAAAGCTGGAGTTAGCGGGCCAGACAGCATCTCTGGAGAGAAGGAATGGGGGATGTTTTGGGTCGAGACCCTTCTTCAGACTGTCAGGGGCTTGCTTTCGCCGACACTGCATGTTCATTATGGCTGTACCAAACAACGAGAGGCATAGACAGGGTAGACAATCAGAACCGAGAGAGCATAGTTTTAAGGTCTGATCTCCCGGTTGCTAAACACTTTAATTCTCCATCCCATTCCCACACAGACCTTTCTGTCCAAGGTCTCCTCCATTGTCAGAGTGAGGCTAAAAGGAAATCCCATATTTCTCTTGAGCAGCTTACAGCCCAGTGCTATGAATATCGATTTATCTAACTTCAAGTACCCCTGGCATTCCCTTTCTTTCTATCCTTCCCCCACCCAAGTCGCACCAGCTTTTCGTTTTTCACCCAACAAACAGATAACAATGGCCTGTTTCCTTTATTATCGTTAGTTTTTTGCATATATTTCATTCATTGTTCTTTATCTCTACATCATAGTCCATATCTCACATTTTCTGTAAGAAACTGAAGATGGGTCTTGACCCGAAACGTCACCCAATCCTTCTCTCCGGAGATGCTACCTGTCCCGCTGAGTTGCTCCAGCTTTTTGTGTAGATAGCTTTAAGGTGAGCGGGCAAAAGTTCATAGAGAAGTTTAAAGAAGATGCGCGGGATAAGTTGTTTAACAGTGTGTTGGGTGTCTGGAACGTTGCTGCCAGGACTGGTGGTGGAGGCAGATACAATTGTGGTGTTTAGGAGGTTTTTAGATAGGCTCATGGTTATGCAGGGAATACAGGGATATGCATCGTGCAGACATGCTCTATGTTCTATGACCATGGGAAGCGGCTTCAGCAGGTTTGATCCCAATTGACGAAAATGTCTAAAGATTTGATAATTTACAGATTATTGCATTTGAATTATTATGTTGAGTTTTGGAATCCCTGCTATAGCAAAGATAAGTTGAGTTTCCTCCAGGTATTCCAGTTTCCTCCCACATCCCAAAGACTTGTTAATTAGCCTCTGTAAATTGCCGCACGTATGTAGGGTGTATGAGAAAATGGGATAATATAGAACTAATGTGAAAGGGTGATTGATTGATGATCGGCATGACTCAATAGGCCACGGGGCCTGTTTCCATACTGTATCTGTAAACTCAACTAAACTTCCAAAATAATGTTATAGTAATGGTGAGAGTGGCAGAAAAGGTTAACCAGGATGTTGTGCGAGAAAGGTCCCGACCCAAAATGTTGTCTCTCTATTTCCCTCCACGGAGAACGCCTACATAGATACTGAGTCAGTCTTTTTCCACAAGGCTGTTGAATATAGAACTTAGGTTTTGATTTAAGATGAGAGGGGAGAAATTACAATGTTTAAATCGGTTTGGACAAGTGCTTGGAAAGGAAAGATGTAAGGGAATACCAGCTTCATCCAGGTTATTGGGATCAGCGTAGATCGGCATCATGGTCAGTGTGATCGTGGGGGACCGGTGTGGCAAGAGGGTCCTGTTCTCTGCTGGTTCCCAATACTTTGCTCTGCGGTTTGACTAAACTTTTCTTTTTTTCTATTATTAAATGATAATCGATCTTTCAAATGCATGGATTTCCCAGTTCTCACGAAATCAGCTCCCGTTTCCACGCTGTATCCCTAAACTAAACATTCTTACCATATCTGTTATCATGCTTACCACATTCTTTCTGCCTGTCACGATGTGCTGATAATCGCCCTACTCCAACTAATCGCGACTCTGTGGCTTACACTCGATGCGGGGATCTTGCCCAGCCAGTGTGCCTTCCAAAAATTCAATAGAAAATTATTCTCTGGGAGAGGCCTGTGGTGTGATTTTACAGGGATCCCTTTGTGAGAAGTGCCAATGTAAAGATGTTAATGGCGTCTGAATCCAGAAGGTCAGAGTTCAATAAAGAACCAGTCATGATGTCCACTTAACGTACTCGGAACTGACCGGCCCTTCTGTGGGTCTTGCTCATTGACTTTAGTATCCCTACAGGTCAACATGGTTACTAAAACTGTCAAATACAGAAGTCAAAGTGCTGGAGCAACTCAGTGGGTCAGGCAGCATCCGTGGAGGGATTGGACAGATGACATTTTAGATCGTGACCTTTCAAACTGATGGAGTAGTGGGGAGAAAGTTGGAAAAGATGGATGGGCGTGGGGCCTGGCAAGTGATGTGGATATATCTGGGGGTGGGGTGTTTGGCAGATGAGTGCAGTAAATGATAGAGATGAAGAGGAAACATAAAGCCTGTCAGATAAGAAGGGAACAGGAGTGAATTGTGTGGGGAGGAGATGGGCGGGGGAAAGATGGAATGAAATGGCAATGGGATAGTCAGGGATGGGAGACGAGTCTTCAAAGGAGGGGAAAGGAGCAGAGTCAAGAGTCAAGAGTGTTTTTATTGTCATATGTCCCGGATGGGACAATGAAATTCTTACTTGCTGCAGCACAACAGAATATGTAAACATTGTATATAACGGAGAAAAAAAATTCCATAAATAACAAATATAGTGCAAATAACAAATATTAATATAGTTTTTTGCAGTGGTTGGGTGAGAGATAATGGGAGAAATGGGTACGCAACAGTGCCGGGAGGGGCCACAGGACATAGAGAGACGGCAAGGAGATATTACTTGGAATTGAAGAATTCAATTAAGATACCGATGGGTTGTAAGCTACCCATGTGGGATATGCTCCTTGTCGAGTGGACTCATATGCCAAGATCACAGGACAAAAGCTGTAAACTGTTGCCGGATAATGCGATATGATATAACTTTATTTATCCCGGGGGGGTGGGGGGAGAATTGGTCTCCCAACAGTACTGAAACACAACAAATACATGAAACATTAAATTAAAGTGACGAGTGGAAAGTCCAGGATAGAGGATGTCCAAATAATGGGGTGGAGGGGATTAGATGGGGGGATGGGTTGGAGTCAGTCTACCCCACGACAGAAGGGCGAGGAGTTGTACAGTTTGATAGCCACAGGGAAGAAGGATCTCCTGTGGGGTTTTGTGCTGCATCTTGGAGGAACCAGTCTGTTGCTGAAGGCACTCCTCAGGTTGACCAGTGTGTCATGGAGGGGGTGAGCTGTATTGTCCAAGATGCTCCACAGTTTGAGGAGCATCCTCCCCTCCAAGATGACCTTCAATGAATCTAACTCAACTCCAAGGATGGAGCCTGCCTTCATGATGAGCTTGATAAATCTGTTTGTATCCAAAGCCTTTGCCCTGCTACCCCTGTACACAACAGCGTAGAAGATGGCACTGGCCACCACAGATTGGTAGAACATCTGCAACATCTTACTGCAGATGTTGAAGGAGTGGAGTCTCCTCAGAAAGTACAGATGGCTCTGACCCTTTTTATACAGTGCTTCAGCGTTCCTGGACCAGTCCAGTTTACTGCCAGGTACACTCCAAGGTACTTGTACTCCAAGATAAACTGCACATCCACACCCATGATGGAGACAGGGGACGGGTGTTCCTCTCTTTCTGAGGTCCACCACTAACTCCTTAGTCTTGTTGGTGTTGAGCTGCAGGTGATGCCGCCCACACCACTCAACAAAGTCGTTGACTACACCTCTGTATTCAGCTTCCCTTCCCTCACTGATGTAGCCCACAATTGCAGAGACATCTGAAAACTTCAGCAGGTGGCAGGAGTCTGCATTGTATCTGAAGTCCGAGTTGTAGATGGTGAACAGGAAGGGACCGAGAACCATCCCCTGTGAAGCCCCTGTGTTGCTCACTACCATGTCTGACATACCACAGCCTGACATACTGTTGTTGTCTAGTCAGGTAGTCGGTGATCCAGGACACCAATGGAGCATCCAGCCTCATCTTCATCAGTTTGCTCCCTAGCAGTGCAGGCCTGACGTTGTTAATAGCAGGAGAGAAGTAAAAAAACATGGTTCTCGCAGGGCTTTCTGGCCTATCCAGGTGAGCATAGGAATGATGGACCAGGTGGATGATGGCGTCCTCCACCCCCACCTTTGTTTGTTAAGTGAACTGCAGGGGGTTAAGGTAGGGTTTAACCAGGGGTTGCAGGTGACTGAGGACCAGCCTCTCCAGGGACTTCATGATGTGTGAGGTCAGCGCCACTGGTCTGTAGTCATTGGAGGAGCTGGGACACGTCCTCTATTATACAGGGTCCGGGCAGTACGTCTTCCACATCACAGGAACCCTCTCCAGGCTCAGGCTCAGGTTGGCGATATGCTGGAGATGTGAGGAGACTATCTCCAGTTTTGTTGATGAAACCCATGTTGGTGGCTGTGGTGCAATAAATGGTCAGTTGAGTGAGGTGGCTGCTGGCATTGGCCAGGCTGAGCCCAGTGGCCAGGACCCAGGGATGATTGTGAGGAATCAGGGGCAGTGGGGTAAAGAGTAAAATGTTGCTGCAACGGGATTCCCTCCATAACTGACAGAGACTGATGTCAGTCTGATTTTGGATGCAGAGTCTGACTTAATCTCCATGACATTCAAATATCACAGTGCAAGTTACTCCATCTCCACCACGGCCCTTCAGAGTTCCAGAGGCTGGCCAAGCTCGATCAGCTGACTGTCCCAGCGACTCAATGCCAAATCCAAATGTACAAAAACATTTAATTTAGTCCCAAGACTCCAGTTTGAAAATCACCATTGCAGGAAGCTGCTTGCTGCCAATCACTGGCCGGTCCAAATATTATCCCTGAGGGCAACCTTGCGTATACAGTGACCTAAACCGATGGAGTTTGATGCTTGACCCAGTTGAGACCATTTCTCCAGCAAACTGAGAGTCAGCAATACATTTGTGGAAAAGGCAGCTTTCAAGCATTCCCAGCATTCACCTCTTCCTCTCCCTCACCCCTCCTCACAATAGTGACCCCCCTCACTTCCCCTCTCTCCCACTGAACACCCACCCCCTCTCCATACCCTCCTCTCAACACTAACTTCCTCACCTTCCTCCTCCAACACCAATCCCCTCCTCTCCCCATACCCCTCTCAACACCAGCCTTCTCTGTCCTCTCCTGCTCCTCCCCCTCTCTCAACAAACCCATTCTCTCCTCCCCCTTACCTACCTCCTCTCAACACCAACCTTCTCTCCTTTCCCACTCTCCCTCCTCTCAACCCCATCCTTTCCCTCCCTCCCTTCCCGGGGCCCCAGAGATCACAGCTCCAGTTCCCCTATTTACACCCTTCCCCCTCCTCTGTTTCTGCTTCAGCTTGTGTGAAATTGCTTTTCTTCAGCTACTTTCCACAGCTTGTTTGTTCTCACTTCTGTTAACCCTTTCCCACCCACCTTGACCTTTCTTGCTTTCTCCCCACTACTACACACAGTCTGAAGAAGTGACCCAGCCCGAAATGTTGTCTGTCCATTCTCATCAAAGGTGTTTCCTGACCCACTGAGTTCTTCCAGCATTTTGTGTTTTGTACAAACTAATTGTTTAAACTTAAGAGTGTTTAATTGTCAAATGGAACGGATGTGAACCGGAACAATGAAATTCTTACTTGCTGCAGCTTTACAGATACATTAGCTGTGGCATCAACAATGTACAATGACTTATCAGTTATTCTCAATATTTATAACCACGGTGACACAGTGGCGCAGCGGTAGAGTTGCTGCCATACAGCGCCGGTGACCCGGGTTCGATCCTGACTATGGGTGCTGTCTGTACAGACTTTGTACGTTCTCCCCGTGACCTCGTGGGTTTTCTCTGAGATCTTTGGTTTCCTCCCACATTCCAAACACGTACAGGTTTGTAGGTTATTTGGCTTGGTATAAGTGTAAATTGTCCCTAGTGTGTGTAGGATAGTTTTAATGTGTGGGGATCGCTGGTCAGTGCGGACCCGGTGGGCCGAAGGGCCTGTTTCCACGCTGTATCTCTAAACTAAATTAAACTAAACCATCGTGAAGAATTGAGCATAGAATGGGAGGTAGTAGAAATCCCCTGGCAAGTGCAGCAAAATCTTAGAACATAGAGGTTATCAGAAATTACAACAGGATCATGTTCAGTTGAACAAGTGAGCTGAGGTTAATGGAGTTTAATGCAGATAAGTCTGAGGTCTTGCATTTTGAGAAGTTAAACCAGGGCAGGGCCTTCACAGTGAATGGCAGAGCCCTGGGAGTGTTGCAGAGCAGAATGATATGGAGTGCAGGGACCTAGATCATTATCAGTGGCATCACACATAATGGGTGACCACACGGTGGTTAAGAAGGCTTTCAGTATATTGACGTTCATCGGTCAGGATATTGAATATAGAAGTTGGGATGTTGTGGTACAGTTGTACATGATGTTGGTGAGGTTGCATTTGGAGTATTGTGTTCCGTTTTGTTCACTTTGCTATATGATGGATGTTTTTCAGATGAAAAGAGTGCCGAGAAAATGGACAACAATGTTGCCAGGACTTGAGAGCCTGAGATATAGGGAGAGGGTGGGAAGGCTAGGATTTCTTACTTGGAGCACAGGAGGCTGAAGGGTGCTGTTACACAGGTGCATGAGATCTTGTGGGGAATAGATTGGGTGAAGGCGCAGGTTTTTTACCCAGAGTATCTCTCCTTGCAGCTAAGACCCTCTAATGCAGGCAGAATTCTGGTAGAAAGTGTTTGAGTCTCTCTGGTGGTGAGCCGGTTCTCTGACGCTGTAAAGCAGCAACTCTAACTGTGCGCCACTGTGTCATGTCTGAGGTACATCAGAACCAGCAACTGCCTTCACTGCCAGGCCCCGACCATGGGTAAACAGCTGGGAAGAGCGGCGGGGAGGCTGGCTGGACTATGGTACCTTCCTTAACTTTGGTGCCGCTGTGGGGTTGTGATGTGTCATGGGCTTCTGTGTTTGTTCTTTTTTTTTTAATTAATTAATTAATTTATTATTTATTTTTATGTTACATGACTGCAAGGAAAATCCCTTTCGTTGTCTCTTATGAGATAATGACAATAAATTGAATACAAAATTGCCACCATATTCTGTCCTGGCCAGTACATCACCTCATTTGGAACAGGATTTATTTTACTTATGTTGAACTTACAAGTTCTGCCAACTGGTTGTCTGAAACTCTGTGTAACCTTGGTTTGTAGCTGACATTTTGAATGGGTAAATGGCAATGTGCCAAACATGACTTTTTACAATTCATAGAAGGAAGGATTTGCATGGATATTAACATACGATTGGCAAGAGGAGCAAAGTTTAAAGAAGACATGCGAGGCAAGTTTTTGGTGTAAAACAAAAGTGAGAGTAGTGGGTATCTGGAGCATGCTACCAGGGGTGGTAGTGGAGGCAGGTACAAGACTCGCATGTTAGAGGCTTTTAGATAGGCACATGTATATGGAGGGATAGGGATCACATGCAGATAGATGAGGTTAGTTTCCAATCCCCAACTCCTTCTCTGCTACATTACTGACCGCATCAGAGCAGCCATGCAAAACTTGTTGATTTCATTAACTTGACCACTACCTTCCACCCTGGCCTCAAATGCACTTTATCCATCTCCGACACCGCTCTCCACTTTCTTAATCTGTGTCTACTTCACAAGGGGTTGACTATTAACTGGCCTCTAACACAAACCCACTGACACCCACGGTTATATGGACTACACTTCCTTCCACCCTGCCGTCCCCTACTCTCAGTATCTCCATGTCCACAGCATCTGCTCCACAGATGAGCCTTACCATTCTAACACATCCAAGATGTCTTCATTCTTTTGTAAACGTGGTTTCCTACCTGCTGTCATAGATGAATCCCTCACGTGCGTCTCCTCGGTGTCCTGTAGTTCTGCTCTTGCTGTCCCCCTCAGAGGTGGAATGAGGATAGAGCTGCCTTGGTCCTTGCCTTTCACCCCACCAGTCTCCCAACATACAATTCTCCTACATTGCCATCAATTTCAGCATGATCCCACCACCAGTCACAGCTTCCCATCCCCACCCCGTTTCATGTTCCAGAAAGACCACTCCCTCTACAACTTCATGGTTCACTCATCCCCTCCTGTCCAAACCACCAGGTCCTTTCCCCTGCAACTGCAGGAGATGCAACACCTGTCCCTATGACTCTTCCCTCACCTCCAACCAAGGACCCCAGCTGACCTTCCAGGTGAGATAGGTTTACTTGTACTTCCTCTGTTCCCGATGTGACCACCCACATATTGGCGATACCACCCATAGACTCAGTGATTGTTTCATCAAACACGTGCTCGCTCTGCCAAGGCTGCTGGATCTCCCGGTTGCTAACCATTTTAACTCCTCTTCCCATTCCCATACCCTCGACCTCAATCTTCTGGATCAGGAGGAATACAGATCCTCTCCATTTGCCTCGGTGTATGCAACCCCTAGAACTCTCACCAATCCGGAAGCCACAAACCTGTCAGACCCTGACCAAGTCCAACAATGTAGGGTTTATATTCCTCAACTTGACATTCGATGGTATAATTATTTCTGTCTTCTCTGCACCTTTTCCAGGCAACTGGCAACTTTCTCAATAACAGGGTGACCAAAATGAAACATAGTATTACAATATATCCAGGGCCTCCTCCATTACAAGAGTGAGGCCACATGCATACTGGAGGAACAGCACTGCATATTTGTCACTGCTAAGTTACTCCATCACTTTGTGTCTTTTTTTTAGATTAATGTTTCACGAGATAGAGCTGCCAGAGGAAGTTACAGAAACAATGACTCCTTCTAATGGATATTTGGACAGCTATTTGGCTATGGTGGGTTTAAGGTTAAAGTGGGGCATCTGGTAAAGTTGCAGATACATGTGGTTCTGCATAGAATCACATGTATCTGCAATGCTCCCAGTGAGGTGTCATTGCTAAGGTACTGGTTACATGGCAGCAAGTTTGAGCTCTTAATGCACGAGGAAGCTTCACCATCTGAGCCTCCAGCTGATGGAGTATACTGCCACCTGGTGGGTAGAATTTGGATTATTATCACATGTACAGATACATGATAAAGGAAATAACGTTTTAGTGCATGATAAAGTGGGATTAATGATAATCAGAGGTTCAATGAGACAAATAGTATCTCAGGACCGCTCACCAGTTCTAACCATTTTAGTTTCTTGATAAGAGCTGGGAAGAAAAAGTTCCAGACACAAAAAACGAACTAATTATATGCTTTAATTTCAGGTCATCCAAGTAAGATTGTTTCATATTTGTTTCAGAATGCTACAATCTATAATAACTGAAAATTTCATTCAGTTCTCTTAATTTTTAAGAAAGTTATGGGCTTTTGACTGTCCTTGATCACAGCTTTTGTGTTAAGTCAATGGAAAAGCAATAGGGAACACGATGCTAATTTCCGAGTATGGAAATGGCCATAACTTTTTTAATACAGAAGATATGAAAGTGAATTATGTGTCAAATTAAACTTATTTTTATGCTTTATCTGATGGGATAAATTGCAGACTAGATTTTTAAAATCTCAAAATTTTGTAACATTGCTCTACATAGACTTGGGGACATTAGTTTTGTCTTTTTGCACTATTATTGTTTGTTCCTTTGTTTGTGTGTATATACTAATATATATATACGTATATGTATATGTATATGTATATGTATATATATATATATATATATATGTGTGTGTGTCGTCGATGTAGCGGAGGTAGAGTTCGGGGATAGGGCCACGGTACACCTCGAACAAGGATAAAAAAAAGAGATTCTTACTTGCAGCGGCACAACAGAATATGTAAACATCGCACTCTGTTGACAATATAATCAATGAATAGGAAATTTCAGTATATATACTGTATATCTATATATATATACAGTATATATACTGAAATTTGCAATTCATTGATTATATTGTTAACAGTGCATTGTTTACATATTCTGTTGTGCTGCTGCAAGAATCTCTTTTTTATATCCTTGTTCGAGGCGTACCGTGGCCCTATCCCCCAACTCTACCTCCGCTACATCGACGACTGCATTGGTGCTACCTCGTGTACCCATACAGAACTTACTGACTTGACCCATTTCACCACTAACTTCCATCCGACACTCAAATTCACCTGGACCATTTCCGACATCTCCCTACCATTTCTAGACCTCACTATCTCCATCGCAGGTAACAGACTACTGACTGACATCTACTATTAACCCACTGACTCCCATGGCTACCTGGGCTACACTTCTTCCCACACTGCTTCCTGAAAGGACTCTATCTTCTACTCCCAATTCCTCCGTCTATGCCGCATCTGCACCCAGGATGAGGTGTTCCAAACCAGGGCATCGGAGATGTCATCATTCTTTAGGAAATGGAGGTTCCCCTCTTCGACTATAGATGAGGCTCTCACCCGGGTCTCTTCTATACCTCATAACATGCTCTCACTCCCCACCCCCCCCACTCGTAACAAGGGCAGAGTCCCCCTTGTCCTCACCTTCCACCCTACCAGGCGTCACATACAACAGATAATCCTCCAACATTTTCGCCACCTCCAACAAGATCCCATCACTGGCCACATCTTCCTATCTCCTCCCCTTTCGGCTTTCCACAGAGACCACTCCCTCTGTAACTCCCTGGTCAATTCGTCCTTTCCCACCCAAACCACCCCCTCCCCTGGTACTTTCTCTTGCATCCACAAGAAATGCTACAATTGTCGCTTTACCTCCCCACTTGGCTCCATCCAAGGACCTAAGCAGTCTTTCCCGGTGCTGCAGAGGTTCACCTGCACCTCCTCCAACCTCATCTATTGTATCCGCTGCTCTAGGTGTCAGCTGCTCTACATCGGTGAGACCAAGCGCAGGCTTGGCGATCGCTTCGCCCAACGCTCAGTTCGCAATAACAAACCTGATCTCCCAGTGGCTCAGCACTTCAACTCCCCCTCCCATTCCGAATCCGACCTTTCTGTCCTGGGTCTCCTCCATGGCCACAGTGAGTCCCACCGTAAATTGGAGGAGCAGCACCTCATATTTCGCTTGGGTAGTTTACACCCCAGCGGTATCAACATTGACTTCTCCAATTTCAGGTAGTCCTTGCTTTCTCCCTCTTTCCCCTCCCGTTCCCAGCTCTCCCACAGCCCACTGTCTCTGCCTCTTCCATTCTTCTTCCTGCTCCCACCACCCCCCCACATGTCTGAAGAATGGTCTTGACCCGAAACGTCACCTATTCCTTCGCTCCACGGATGCTGCCTCACCCGCTGAGTTTCTCCAGCATTTTTATTTACCTTCGATTTTTCCAGCATCTGCAGTTCCTTCTTAATCATTTTTGTGATTGGGACATGTGACAATAAAACACTCTTGACTCTTGAGTTTGAGCTGAATTTGTCCACACAGTCATGAATGTTTTGGGAGTATAGCAGGGACTGAGAAGGGATCCAGTGGGACACCTGTGTTGAGAGTTATTGTGGAGGATGTGTTTTTACCTCTCCCTACTGATCGTGCTCTGGGTCAGAAAGTCGAGGATCAAGTGGCAGAGGAGTGTATATAAAATGTAGGATTAATGGAGGTGGGCGGTTGATTGTTGCACGGACTCAAGGGCCCGTTTCTCTGCTGTATGACTAACTCTAACTGGTGTATGACTAACTTTAACAGCTCTCAGCAGTTTTCTTCATCACATATTTGAGGAGCTGCTGAACTTTTCTGTTAATGTTGTCAATTGGCAAAGCATTAACCATAATCATTCTCCTTCTTTGCAGCTCTGTGGGAATGGAATAATGTATGGACATGGATTCTTCCAATATCTGACCCTGTTCTGGTTGTTTTTGCAGTGATTTACAAAAGCCATCTGACGTTTCTAGTTCCAACCAAAGACTGTACAGAAGGATACGTGAAAGCAACCAATAGGACGTGTATTGGTGAGTCAGAATACAATTTCACTTGAGAACGTTCATTCTATCGTTCTATTCTATCCTTTGTATCACTACCTGTCAGCCAGGGCTCGGCTAAAGAAATAAGCAACACATTTTCTTGGACTATTCACAAGTAAAGGATCCCTTGGAGTTGAAGGTGAATGGGCAGGCTGTTGTGTCCAAACATCCACACTTACAGACTGGACCAGGGCAGGTGGGCTTCTGGGTATCAGAGCAACAGAATGTGTAGCAGGAGCAGGCCATTTGGCCCATCGAACCTGTTCAGAATGGTCACGACTGATCACCCACACTCTGTGTCCAGTTGCAGCTTTACCCACAGCCCTTGTTCCCTTTAACCCCAGAAATATCCAACCACTTACATATATTTAATGATTTGGCTTCAACACATTTCAGTGGTGGAGAATTTCACAGAATCACCATTCTCTGGGAGAAGACATTTCCTGTCAGCCCCCTTCTTAACTGGCTGACCACTGACCTTTAGCCTGTGACCTCTGGCTCAAGAGTCCCTGACCATCAGGAACACCTTCCTGCATCCAGTTCTATTGGTGTTCAGTAGAGTCTATGACATCCCTCTCATTCTCCTAAATTCTAATGAAGATTCAGATTCAGATTCAACTTTATTGTCATTGTGCAGTGTACAGTACAGAGACAACGAAATGCAGTTAGCATCTCCCTAGAAGAGCGACATAAATGTTAGCATTAAATACATCTAATAAATCCTGGTGGGGGGCAGTCACCGAGGTACAGTGTTGAGTAGTGTAACAGCCGCAGGGAAGAAGCTGTTCCTGGACCTGCTGGTCCGACAACGGAGAGACCTGTAGTGCCTCCCGGATGGTAGGAGGGTAAACAGTCTGTGGTTGGGGTGAGAGCAGTCCTTGGCGATGCTGAGCGCCCTTCGCAGACAACGCTTGCTTTGGACAGACTCAATGGAGGGGAGTGAGGAACCGGTGATGCGTTGGGCAATTTTCACCACCCTCTGCAGTGCTTTCCGGTCAGAGACAGAGCAGTTGCCATACTATACTGTGATACAGTTGGTAAGGATGCTCTCGATGGTGCAGCGGTAGAGGTTCACCAAAATCTGAGGAGACAGATGGACCTTCTTTAGTCTCCTCTGGAAGAAGAGACGCTGGTGAGCCTTCTTGACCAGAGTTGAGGTATTGTGGGTCCAAGAGAGGTCATTGGAGATGTTGACCCCCAGGAACCTGAAGCTGGAAACACGTTCCACCTCCGTCCCGTTAATGTGGATTGGGGTGTGCGTGCCGCCCCTAGACTTCCTGAAGTCTACAATGAGCTCTTTGGTCTTCTTGGAGTTAAGGGCCAGGTTGTTGTCAGCGCACCATGCTGCTAGGAGCTGGACCTCCTCCCTATAGACCGACTCATCGTTGTTGCTGATGAGGCCAATCACCGTTGTAGCATCTGCATACTTGATGATGGTGTTAGTACCATGTACAGGTGTGCAGTCGTAGGTGAAGAAGGAGTAGAGGAGGGGGCTCAGCACACAGCCCTGTGGAACGCCAGGGTGAGGGTTGAAGAGGTGTGCTTGTCTAACCTAACAGACTGGGGTCTGTTGGTTAGAAAGTCCAGTATCCAGTTGCAGAGGGAGGGGTCGATGCCCTGGTCACCGAGTTTGGTGATCAGTTTAGAGGGTATGATGGTGTTGAATGCTGAGCTGTAATCGATGAACAGCATTCTTACGTAAGTGTCTCTGTTGTCGAGGCGGGAGAGGGCAGAGTGAAGTGCCGTTGAGATGGCATCCTCCGTACTCCTGTTCTTGTGGTAGGCAAACTGATAGGGATCCAATGTGGGGGGTAGGCAGCCTTTGAGGTGTGCCAGGACCAGCCTCTCGAAGCACTTGGCGATGATGGGAGTAAGTGCAACTGGGCGGAAGTCGTTGAGGCTTGCCGCAGTGGAGTGTTTTGGCACCGGCACGATGGAGGTGGATTTAAGGCACGTGGGCACAACTGCTTGGGCAAGTGACAGGTTGAAGATGCCAGTCCAGACGTCTGTCAGCTGCACAGCACAGGCCCTGAGGATGCGCCCGGGGATGCCGTCAGGGCTAGCAGCCTTACGTGCATTAGTCCTACTCAGTGCCACGTACACGTCGAAGGGGGTGAGTGTGAGGGGCTGGTGATCGGCAGGGAGTACCGCCTTGATGGCCATCTCCAGATTGTCCCTATAGAAGCGGCCATAGAAGTGGTTAAGCTCCTCAAGGAAGGAGGCGTTGCTGGATGTGGGGGTGGTGTTGGTGGGTCTAAAGTCCGTGATGGCCTGGATGCCTTGCCACATGCGTCGGGGGTTGGAGTTGTTGTTGAAGTGCTCCTCAATCCTGAGCTTATGGCAGTGCTTGGCCTTCTTTATGCCCTTCTTCAGGTTAGCCCTGGATGAACTGTAGGCTCGGGCATCGCCTGACCTGAAAGCGGTGTCCCGTGCTTTCAGCAGTAGCCTGACCTCGCTGTTCATCCATGGCTTCTGATTCGGGAATATGGTCACCCGTTTGAGGGCGGTGACACTGTTGATGGTGGAGTTTATAAAGTCCAGAACAGAGGATGTATAGGAGTCAATGTCCGTGTGGGAGTCAAGGGTGGCCTGGGCTGCAAACGCCTTCCAGTCAGTGTTTCCAAAACACTGCTGAAGTGTGGAGTCCGCCTCCTCTGACCAGACTTTAACTGTCCTCACAGTGGGTTTAACCCGTCTGATGAGTGGGGAGTACTTTGGGAGCAGGAACAATGAGAGGTGATCAGACTGTCCAAGGTGGGGGAGGGGGGCGGTTTTGTAAGCTTCAGCCATGTTGGTGTAGACTTTGTCCAGTGTCTTGTCTTCTCTAGTGGCAAAGGAGACATGTTGGTGGAATTTGGGGAGTACAGTCTTCAGGTTGGAGTGATTGAAGTCACCCGCAACAATGAAGGCTGCCTCGGGGTTGTGAGTCTGTTGTTTGCTAATGGCAGTTACCAGATCTTTCATTGCAAGCTTGGCATTAGCATCAGGAGGAATATAGGCTGCAGTCACAACAGTGGAGGTAAATTCTCTGGGCAGATAGAACGGTCTGCATCTAACCAAGAGGAACTCTAGGTTAGCTGAGCAGTGACTCTCGATGATGGTGGTGTCCGTGCACCATGCTTTGTTTACATAAATGCACAGACCCCCACCTCTGGTCTTACCGGAGTCTATTGTCCTGTCCGCTCGGAGTAATTGCCGCCCCGTTAGCTGGATGGCGCTGTCAGGAACGTCGGTGTTGAGCCAAGTTTCAGTGAGGATCAAGATGCTGCAGTCTTTGATCCAGTTGTGGGAGGTTATCCTTAGCCGGAGTTCGTCCATTTTGTTTGCCAGTGAGCGCACGTTGGCGAGGAGAAGGCTAGGAATCACTAGCCTGTGTGGGGCGAGCTCTAACCTGGCCTTTAACCCACCTCTGCGTCCCCGGAGGTTCATTCGTTCACGTCGCCGTCTGTTGGTGCTTCCGGTCGGCCGAGCTGGCTTGGTGCGCGCTGGTGTTCTGCCACCCCGCGGCTCCGCTGCTCTGACTAGCTCAGGAGCGAGACGGAGATCGAGCAGAAAGTTGTTGAACCGAAGTCCAGAAGTTCCTGTCGGCTGTACAAAAGGGATGCAAGACTGCTCCGTGTGAGCAGCCTTGAGACAGGTAGGGGAATTGTCGCAATTTCTTCAATTTCTCGGATTCTTGGGAGACACGGGGCGTCGCGATGTGCCCGCGCCGCCGCCATTTTACTCATACCGCTGGCGGCAGAAGGTGGCCCTAATTAATACAGTCTCTCCAATTATCAGAGCATGAAAACAGGCCCTTCGGCCCAACTTGTCCATGCTGATCAAAGTTCTTCACATTTGGCCACGTTTGTCTCATATCCTACTCAACCTTTCCTATCCATCTACCTGTCGAAGTGTGTTTAAATGTTGATAGCACCTGCCTCAACTACCTCCTCTGGCAGCTCATTCCATATCCCCACCATCCTTGAGTGAACAAGCCTCCCTCAGGTTTGTGTTACCATAAACACGTCTCCTTGTTTTTGATTCCCCTGCTGTGTGTAAAAGACTCTGCATTCACTGTATCTATTTGGTTTAGTGATGCAGCATGAAAACAGGCTCTTTAGTCCACCAAGACTATGCTGACCATTGATCACTCATTCACATGAGTTCTGTTTTGTCCCACTTTCTCATTCTCTCCCTACACACGAGGGGAAATTTGCAAAGGGCCAATTCAACTGCAAACCTGCACATCGCTGGGATGAGGGAGGAAACCGGAGAAGCCAAAGTAATCCCACACAGTCACAGGGAGAACGTGCAAACTTCACACAGATGACACCCATGTCAGGATCGAACCTAGGTCTGGATCGAACCTCGTTCTCTGGCACCATGAGGCAGCAGCTCGACCAGCTGTGTCAACCTAAATCCTTTCAGACTTTCTACATCTCTGGAGGATCAACCTCCAGCCTCCTATGCTCCAATGAATAAAGTCCTAGGCTTTTATTTGGTTCCTTCCCTTTACGTGAACCTTGTATTCCTCAACATTTCTTGGAGATCATTAGTATCCTCCTTTGCAAAGACAGTACAAAATTCTATCATTAATTGGTTTGCTATTTTTACACAGGAATGAACAATTGTGGTAAATCATCCACATGCTCTTGAAATGTCTACCCACTAACAACTCTTTATGGCAGCAAACGAGACTCCAGAATGGTGTGTTGCCTCCCAGGTGCCAGGATCCTGGATGTCTCTAAGTGGCTGCAGATCATTCTCAAGGGGGAGGATAAGCAGCTGGAAGCAGTGATTGTCTTCCACAATAGACATGGGTAGGAAAAGGGATGAGGTCCTGTAGAATGTTTATAGGAAGTTAGGCAAAAGATTAAAAAGCAGGACCTACTCACCAGATTACTCCCGTGCCACATGTCAGTGAGGGTAGGAACGGACAGATAGGACAGATGAATGCGTGGCTCAGGGGGCAGATGGCAGATTTTTAGACCATATTGATCTCTTTAGGGCAGACGTCACCTTTGCGAGCGGGACAGGTTGCACCTGAACTGGATGGGACCTACATCCTTGTACTCAATATCCACGTGCTACTCAGGAGGGTTTAAATGAGAGAAGCAGTGGGGCTGGCACCAGAGTAGTAGGTCAGCATGTAGAAGGACTATGGGTAAGGTAGAGGTTATAACCAGCACGCCTCAAAGAAAGGACAAACGAAGAACAAAATGAGACAAAATGCTAAAGTAACTCGGTGGATAATGTAGCATTTCTGGAGAACATGGATAGGATCCCAACCTGAAATGTCTCCTATCCATGTTCTCCAGAGATACTGCCAGTCTTGCTGAGTTACTTCAGCTCCCTAGGTCCCTAAATAGCCAGCAGGACATAGTAGAACAAATATGAAGACGGAAAGATGCCAAACTCACAGGGTTATCTCAGTAGATGACTTTAACTTCCCCATATGGATTGGGACTTACTGAGTACCAATAGTTTAGACAGGGCAGAATTTGTGAGCTAGATCCACAATGGTTTCTTGAAACAGTACATGGATAGTCCAGCCCGAGAAGAGAACATACTTTTCCATTATTTGGCGATCGCTTCGCCGAACACCTCCGCTAGGTTCGCAATAACCAATCTAATCTCCCGGTGGCTCAGCACTTTAACTCCCCCTCCCATTCTGAATCCAACCTTTCTGTCCTGGGCCTCCTCCATGGCCAGAGTGAGGACCACCATAAATTGGAAGAGCAGCACCTCATATTTCGCTCGGGCAGTTTGCACCCCAGCGATATGAACATTGACTCCTCTAATTTCAGGTAGTCCTTACTTTCTCCTCCCCTTCTCAGCTCTCCCTCAGCCCTCTGGCTCCACCTCTTCCTTTCTCCCCCCCCCCTCCACTGTCACATCAGTCTGAAGAACGGTTTTGACCCGAAACGTTGCCTATTTCCTTCGCTCCATAGATGCTGCCTTACCCGCTGAGTTTCTCCAGCATTTTTGTCTACTTTCGATTTTCCAGCATCTGCAGTTCCTTCTTAAACATACTTTTCCATGTGTTGGGAAAACAAACAGGCGAAGTGACTGGTGTTACGGTGGAAGAGCATTTTGGGGATATTGATCATGACTCCGTATGTTTTAGTTTGTTTTGTATAGGGATAAATTTGGACTTTGCTGTAAGGTTCTAAATTGGATTTGCACATTATGTTGTTATTAGACGGGAGCTCAGGAGGTAATATTGGAAGCAGTTGTTAGTAAGTCCACATTGACATGTGGCAGGCATTTAAAGGCCATTTGATTAAAGTTCAGGACCGGCATGTTCCAGTAAGCAGGAGGGATTGCAAAGTAAGAGAACTTAGTATGACTGAAGAGGTTGTAAATTGGATCAAAAGGAAAGAACAACTGTATGCAAGTTTAAGATGGAATTAAAGGAATTATTTAAAGGAATGTAAATCAAGGAGCAAAGAACTCAAGCAGGCAATTAGAAGGGCCAAAAGGGGCCACAAATTGATTTTGGCAAATCAGATTAAAGTAAACCCTACATTTTCTACCTACATTTAAAAACAAGGGTCAGCAGGGATTAGGTTGGGCCACTCAAGGATAAGGGAGGGAACTTGTACTTGGTCATGGGTCAGGTAAATAAACAAGTATATTGCATCTCTTTACACCAAAGACATGGAGGATCAGTGTGGAGAATACTAATATGCAAGAGCAGTTTGTGATCAAGAAAGAGGAGGTGTTGGGAATCTTAAAGACCATTAAGGTGCATGAATACCCAGGGCCTGATAGGATTTATCCCAGGTTATTGAAAGCAACAAGAGGGCAGGAACCTTGACAAAGATCTTTGCATCTTCTCCAAGCACAGACGACATCCCAGAAGACTGAAGGGTCACTAATGTTGTTCCTTTGTGTAAGAAGGGAAATAGAGAGAATCCAGGGAGTTTAGCTCAATAAGCCTCACATCAGCGAGGAAGATATTGGAGAGAATTTCTCAGTAACAGATTTACACCCATTTGGAAGAGAATGGGTAAGATAGACAGTCAGCGTGGCTTTGTTCATGCTAGATTGTGTCTTACTAACTTGATGTAGTCTTTTGTGGAGTTGATAAAGATGATTAATGGGGGTAGAGCAGTGGTTGTTGTCTACATGGATTTTAGTAAGGCATTTGATAAAGGTCCCATGGTTTGTTGATTCAGAACATTATGATGCATGGGATAAACAGTGACTTGGTCATATGGATTCAGAACTGCCTTACAGATAGAAGACAGAGGACTGTGGTGGAAACACAATATTCAGGTTGGAGGTCTGTGACAAGTGGAGTCCCACAGGGATCTGTTCTGGGACCTATGCTGTTTGTGATATATATAAATGACTTGGATGTGAATGTTATTGGGTATTTAGTAAATTTGCAGATGACACCAAGATTGCAGGGGTCACAGACTAAGGAAGGCTGTCAAAGTATACAGTGGGATATAGATCAGCTACAGGGATCTGCGGAGAAATGGCAGACGGAAATATCAAATACTGGAGGGCGTATCTTTAAGGTGAGAGAAGCAAAGTTTAAAGGAGATGCGTGTGGCAAGTTTTGTGCCCGAAACACATTCCACCTTGTTACAGCTCTTGCACTTTTTCTTGGCTGCACTTTCTCTATAGCTGTAACATTATATTCAGCACTCTGTTTTCTTTCTCTTTTTGCACCACCTGTTGTACCTATGTATGTGATTTGACTGGATAACCCATGATACACCGATATACATCGTATATCAGCACATGTGATATAGTTTATTAGTGGCACAGTGGCACGACTGACAGAGCTGCTGATTCACAGCGCCAGGAACCTGAGTTTGATCCTGGCCTCGGGCACTGTCTGCTGGTTGCTAACCATTTTAACTCCCCTTCCCATTTCCATACTGACCTGTCCTGGGCCTCCTCCATTGCCAGAGTGAGGCCATGTGCAAACTGGAGGAACAGCATCTCGTATATGGCTTTAACTTACAATCCAATGGCATGAACATTGTGTTCTCCAATATGAGGTAACTAATCCAAAAAAAATCCTTTCCCTTTTTCTCGCCCCTTTTATTCCCCCTCTCTTCCCTGTGTCCAAGCTGGATTCTCACCTATTTCTCCACCTCTGTCCCCTTCCATCTATACACCTTTCTATGGATTTATCATTCAACCTTTTCTATCCTCATCTCACATTGTTTGCCTTTTCATGCCTGGCCTTTGTCCAATCATCTGTCAATCAGCCCCCTCCCCACTTGTATCTACATATCACTTGCCAGGCTTTGTCCTGCCCCAAATCCTCTTCCAGCTTTCTTCCACCCCCACCCCCCACACAACAACCACCCGAAATGTCACCTGTACCTGTTCTCCAGTGATGCTACCTGGTCTGCTGAGTTACTCCAGCACTTTGTGTCTTTTTCGATCAGCCAGCATCTGCAGTTCCTGAATGGCGGATGGTATGGATGGTTCAACGCGTATCCATGACGCCAAGATGGGGAAAGCTGAGGCAAGGTCAGGGTACCTCACTCTGCCTCAAGATTCCCAGTCTCCCTACCTTCAATCACCAGGTATCTCTAATCCTATCAAAGGAAGACTGCTCATTCCAGAATCGCATTGCCTCAAGAGCCAGTGTCTCAGCAATGGAAGCTTGGACAAAGCCAGATCGCACCAAAGCCTTCGATTGTGAAAAGACCAAGAAAATTGTTCTATTTCTCTTGTGATAAATATTTGAATGAGAGTGAAACATGAGGTGGTCCAGAAGGCACGAGAGATCACAGATGCTGGAATCTTGCACAAAAAAAGGAGAGTTGTCAGTGGGTCAGGCAGCATCTCTGGTGGAAAATGGACAGGTCTGACCTTCATGTGGGCAGAAAGAATAGAAGGGAGATAGCCACTGCAAAGAGTGGGGGAGGGCTTGGGGCAAATGTGGCAAGTGATAGGTGGATACAGATGAGGAAGTGTTAATTAGCAGATGGAGTGAGGTGGGAAAGGAAGGGTGGAAATAGAGACAGGGGGTGATGTGGAAACAAGAAAGGCTGCGGATTCTGGAATTTGATAGGAAAGCAAGGTGAAGAGTGAATCAATATGGGAAGAGTAGTGGGGGATGGGAACAACGGAAGGAGGAGGGGGTCCACTGGGAGGGATGTGGTGATGGCCAGGTGGGGTAAGTGGGGGGTATTGTGAGAAGCAGGGGAGGCAAGACTCCTTGTAATGACATAACACCCTTCACAAAAAACAGAAAGAATCTAAGTTTGCTGATGTAGAATGTGGGAGTAACAGAGGAGCAGAGAGGCAGCGGCTTTGTCCGTTTAGGCCTGGGCTGAGGAAAGGTCCCTTTGCTCAGAGGGTTGTGAGTCTACTTGTTCCTCACTGTGGAGCCACAGTTGTTGAGGACACACCAGGCTGACATTGTGAATGTTGATTGAATCAAGGGATGGTGGAGATGGAGGGACAGGTCACGATAGGACCAGGAATGATCAGCTGTGGAGTGTGAGGGCTAGCATGGCAACAGACCACTCATCCCTTCTTGGTTTTTATTAAAGCATGGATCTTTTTTCTCCTCCTCCATCCAGATGAAGATGAATGTATTGGAATTTTTGCACAAACAGTGTGTGGCCCCAACACTGATTGTCACAACACAGTGGGAAGCTACTACTGTACCTGTAAGGCAGGATATTTCCACCTGAGCAAACAACGTAACTTCACAGACAGCAGACGCTGCGAAGGTGGGTGGTGACACTAATATTTTTGTATTTAATACTTTACTGTTTTGCCTCACTGGGAGCCTGTGCTTTGAACTTAGCATGAATGGGAAGAGGCAAGGCCATAGCAGCTGGTTTCAGGTACATAGAGGAGTATGGAAATCAATAGACAACAGACAATAGACAATAGGTGCAGGAGTAGGCCATTCGCCCTACGAGCCAGCACTGCCATTTAATATGATCATGGCTGATCATCCTCTATCAATACCCTGTTCCTGCTTCTCCTCATATGCCCTGAATACGCTATCTTTAAGAGCCCTATCTAGCTCTCTCTTGAAAGTATCCACAGAACAGGCCTCCACCGCCCTCTGAGGCAGAGAATTCCACAGACTCACAACTCTCTGTGAGGAAAAAGTGTTTCCTCGTTTCCGTTCTGAATGGCTTGCCCCTTATTCTGAAACTGTGGCCCCTGGTTCAGGACTCCCCCAACATGGGGAACATGTTTCCTGCCTCTAGCGTGTCCAAACCCTTAATAATCTTACATGTTTCAATAAGATCTCCTCTCATCCTTCTAAATTCCAGAGTATACAAGCCCAGCCGCTCAATTCTCTCAGCATATGACAGTCCCGCCATCCCAGGAATTAACCTTGTAAACCTACGCTGCACTCCCTCAATAGCAAGAATGTCCTTCCTCAAATTAGGGGACCAAAACTACACACAATACTCCAGGTGTGGTCTCACTAGGGCCCTATACAACTGCAGAAGGACCTCTTTGCTCCTATCAAGTCAAGTCACATTTATTTATATAGCACGTTTAAAAAACCAACTCTCGTTGGCCAAAGTGCTTTACATTTGTTATAAGAATAGCACAAACAAAACAAACTACATACATATATACATATAGCCCTCACTCAGAGGACGTCAGGAAAGGCTTGGGAGTATAGATAAGTCTTTAGTCTTGAATTAAAAGAGTCGATGGAGGGGGCAGTTCTGATGGGAAAGGGGATGCTGTTCCACAGTCTAGGGGCTGCAACCGCAAAGGCGCGGTCGCCCCTGACCTAATGCCTAGACCGTGGGATATTCAGCAACCCAAGTCCGCCGATCTGAGGGGCCTGGAGGTGGAGTGGTGGGTGAGAAGACTTTTTATGTAGGTAGGGGCAAGCCCATTGAGGGCTTTGTCGACATAGAGGAGGATCTTGAAGTTTATACGGAACCGCACAGGAGCCAGTGGAGAGAGGCCAGGATCGGGGTGATGTGGTCCCTTTTTCGGGTGCCCGTCAGGAGTCTCGCTGCGGCGTTTTGGACCAGTTGCAGGCGGGCAGGGAAGATTGGCTGATGGCAGTGTAAAGGGAGTTGCAGTAATCTAGGCGGGAGAGATGAATGTGTGGATGATCTTTTCGAGGTCATCAAACTGGAGGAATTGATTTATTTTAGCTATCGTCCGAAGCTGAAAGAAGCTAGCTTTTACCACGGCATTGACTTGTTTGTCAAATTTCAGTGCTGAGTCAAATATCAGGCCAAGGTTTTTGACGTGAGGTTTGAGTAGTGGGGTAAGGCTTCCAAGGCTGCCTGCTATCATTTTGATTGAGTCCGAGGGGCCGAGAAGGATGACCTCAGACTTACTCTCGTTTAGTTGGAGGAAGTACTGGGCCATCCAACACTTTATATCCTCGAGGCAGTGGGTAAGGTTAAACAGATTTGATTGGTTTTTGGGCTTCAGGGGGAGATAGAGTTGTGTATCGTCTGCATAGCAATGGAAGGAAATGCCGTGCCTTTCAATGACTTGGCCTAAGGGGAGCATATACAGGGAGAAGAGAATGGGGCCAAGGATGGAACCTTGTGGAACCCCACAGCAGAGATTAACTGGGAGGAGAATGAGTTGCCTATGTTAGTCGAGAAACTCCTACCATCAATACCAACCCCATACCGGAGACGGTCAATTAGGATGGTGTGGTCGACAGTATCAAATGCTGCGCTGAGGTCAAGAAGGAGCAGAATTGCACAGTCAACGGTGAGCAGTAGGTCATTATGTACCTTCAGCAAGGCAGACTCTGTGCTATGGTGAGCACTGAAACCTGATTGGAAAGTTTCCAAGATAGTTTTTTGGCGAAGGTAAGGTATAAGTTGACTTAAAATTACCTTTTCAAGGGCTTTTGAGAGGAAAGGCATTTTAGAAATGGGTCTGTAGTTGCTTGGCAAGGTGGGGTCGACGTTAGGTTTTTTCAGGAGTGGCTGGACCACTGCATGCTTGAAGCAGGTAGGTACAGTGCCAGTGGCCAGAGAACTGTTGAAGATGGCGAGGATGCTGGGACCAGCTGTTGTAATGACATCCTTTAGGAGGGCAGAGGGGACAGTGTCGAGGGGCAGGTAGTAGGTTTCATGGTGGTGATCAGTTTTACAAGGGAGGGTAGAGTAACGGTTTGGAAACAATCTAATTTTGAAGAACAGACCAATGAGACAGCCAGGTCACGGGTGGGAGGGGAAATATTCGTTCTTATGTTCTTTACCTTGCTGTTGAAAAATGTGGTAAATTCCTCGCACTTAGCAGGGGACCCAGTTAGGCTGGTGCTGGTGGCAGGACAGATGATGGAGGTGATGGTGCTAAAAAGGACCTTGGAATTTTGCGCGTTTTTGGAGATAAGGGTGGAAAATATTTAGTTCTTGAAGATTTTACTGATTCCTGGTATTTGTGAAGATTATTTTTCAGGAGTTCAAAGGAAATTGAAGCATCAGATTTGTGTTTTCGGAAATTTTAAGCTTATCTATACTCAACTCCTCTTGTTATAAAGGCCAACATGCCATTTGCTTTCTTCACTGCCTGCTGCACTTGCATGCTTACCTTCATTGACTGATGAACAAGGACCCCCCAGATCCTGTTGTACTTCCCCTTTTCCAACTTGACACCATTTAGATAGTAATCTGCCTTCCTGTTTTGCTACCAAAGTGGATAACCTCACATTTATCCACATTAAACTACATCTGCCATGCATCTGCCCACTCGCTCAACTGTCCAAGTCACCCTGCATTCTCATAGCATCCTCCTCACAGTTCACACTGCCACCCAGCTTTGTGTCATTTGCAGATATGCTAATGTTACTTTGAATCCCTTCATCTAAATCATTGATGTATATTGTAAATAGCTGCGGTCCCAGCACCGAGCCTTGCGGTACCCCACTAGTCATTGCCTGCCATTCTGCCATTGACCCGTTAATCCATACACTTTGTTTCCTGTCTGCCAACCAATTTTCTATCCATGTCAGCACTCTACCCCGAATACCATGTGCCCTAATTTCTCCCACTAATCTCCTATGTAGGACCTTATCAAATGCTTTCTGAAATTCCAGGTACACTACATCCACTGGCTCACCCTTGTCCATTTTCCTGGTTACATCCTAAAAAAATTCCAGAAGATTAGTCAAGCATGATTTCCTCTTCGTAAATCCATGCTGACTCGGACCGATCCTGTTACTGCTATCCAAATGTGCCGCTATTTCAACTTTTATAATTGACTCCAGCATCTTCTCCACCACCGATGTCAGGCTAACTGGTCTCTAATTCCCTGTTTTCTCTCTCCCACCTTTCTTAAGAAGTGGGATAGCATTAGCTACCATCATATCCACAGGAACTGATCCTTAATCTATAAAACTCTGGAAAATTATCACCAATGCATCCACGATTTCTAGAGCCACTCCCTTAAGTACCCTGGGATGCAGACCAGCAGGCCCCTGGGGATTTATCAGCCTTCAGTCCCATCAGTCTACCCAACACCATTTCCTGCCTAATGTGGATTTCCTTCAGGTCCTCTGTCACCCCAGATCCTCTGGCCACTAGTATATCAAGAAGATTGTTTGTGTCCTCCTTAGTGAAGATGGATCCAAAGTACCTGTTTAACTCATCTGCCATTTACTTGTTCCCCATAATAAATTCACCTTTTTTCAGTCTTCAAGGGTCCAACTTTGGTCTTAACTAATTTTTTCTTCTTTACATACCTAAAGAAGCTTTTACTATCCTCCTTTATATTCTTGGCTAGCTTACCTTCGTACCTCATCTTTTCTCCCCGTATTGCCTTATTAGTTCTCTTCTGTTGCTCTTTAGACATTACCCAATCCTCTTG